>CAKAOI010032089.1:60338-116146 GCA_916701655.1 Sebastiscus albofasciatus | reverse complement strand
AAGTCTGATTGTATAGAAGTCTATGAGAAAATGACCCTACTTCTCACTTGATTTATTACCTCAGTAAACATTGTAAACATGACTTTATGGTCTCAATCGCTAGTTTCAAGTCTTCTTCAGTACAGCATGATGTTCATTTAGTAAATTATGGTCCCAGTTAGAGTCTAATAGACCATAAAGCAGGGGATGCCGGCGGTCGTGGTCAGCTTGTGATTGACAGGACGCTACCACGGCGTTGTCCGGTCTGGGAATTGTCCATGTTTTCGTCTTAGAACTCTAACTCGTTCACGGTGTGTTTGCAGTTCGTGAAAGTTAGTTGTAACATTTTGGTTGCGACGGCCAAAAGCCAAGATGGTGACAGCCAAAATGCAGAACTCAAGCCTTCAAAACGGCAGTCCATGAACCAATGGGTGACGTCGTGGTGACTACGTCCACTTCTTATATACAGCCTATGGATCAGACCCATAATGACTGGCACTACATCCAAATATGCAGCCTCCACGTTGATTTCACCAAGACAATTGGCAAAGGAGGGTTTATCTGTGAATGGACGGTGCTGTGTTTCTTCTGTCCTTGCCACTACCGTGCACCTGATACTGTTCAAGATTTGGAGCTGTGCTCACTGTTACTTTCCACTATATTTTAAAAGGGTTCTCTAGTTACTAAGTAATTGCATTTCAGTACAGTCGGGGAACTTGTGATAGACATATTAAAAGATTGTCCAGATTGAAGCAGCGGAGTGCAAGGCCTCACTTCGATGCTGCTTTCATCCCTTTTAAACACCACTCTCTTCAATTCCAGCTCATTTCAATGTGTTAGTAAAAGTCAGTGATGATAGATGGATAATTTTATGTTGCATCGAGGGTGATTCGTTGGATGACAAGAGTAGCCAGGTCACCTCGGCCAGCTTGATACGGTTACAGCTACGCCCTTGTAAAACCAGTGGAGGAGTTTAGTAAAAAGCAACAGGTGGGAAACTACAGTCATTTCTTTGATGGTGTGTAGTGCATGTGTGGTGTGTGTGTGTGTGTCTCCCGCTCGCCCTCTCCCTCTCTCTCTCTCGCTCTCTTTCTCTCTAATTATCCCTCAGTCTTTTCTCCCATCCATGTGTATCTCGCCCTCTCATCTCCTCTTCTTCCCAGCCACATTCAGGACTTTGAAGAGTCTCTCTCTCTCTGTGTCTCTCTCTTTGATAATGAGCCAAAATTGGCCTCTGGCCTAAGGAGATGGAAGCAAGCTGTGCCTAATGTCTGTGTGTTTGATTTTGTTTAGGTGTAAGTGTGTGTGTTGTTGTTTATATGCCCCTGATGGTAAAGAAAAAGTCCATCTTAAAACACTTAAACATCATTAAAAAGAGATATTAGTCATGAGAGTTTTTTTTTTTCCTTAGGGGTGGTTTGCTTTTCTTATTCTTGTGGAAACTGCTCGTATGTAGACAGAACATAGGCTGTATATACGAAGTGGACGTAGTCACCATGACACATTTTTGAGAGATATTTAGACAAAGTGACAACAAAGTCATCCATCACAGCTAGGGCTGGGTATCGTTTAAAACATGACGATGCCAGTACCAATGCCAGTACCCTTAAAGTGATACCGATACCAATAGAGTACTTCATTCGATATCCATTATGTGAATTGAAGCCGTGTGTTTGTCCCACTGGCTAGCTCACGGAGCTGTTGCCACTGAAATCACTCCAAAAAAGAAATAAGCTGTGTTGTATTTTAATTAGGGGGATGTAGGCTACCAAATGTCAATTTTCTTAATGAATATAACTTGTCGGTTTTGTTTGATTGCTACTAGAACGCCCTGTTAGTAAAGGTGTGTCCTTTATTTACGGCGGGAGTGGGAGAGCAAACAGCTTCTTAACCGCTGTGAAAATGTTGTTTTGAAAGGCTAAAAGCCAACAAATCTGGATTGAAGCAGAATATTTAGTTAGATAAAAACGTGTTTGGATTTTTAGGAATGATGACATCTATTTATTTTTTTTAAATATCTGTTGACTTTCAGAATTTACAACCCTCTGGAGTTATTGGAAATATTTGGATTACACAAGTCGGAAACAATCCTACACAGCCGCTATGTGCAATACACAGATACATTCTGGGCCGGGCTCCCTTGGGCAGGCTTCGAAATTCATCGTATGAGTGGTACAGGAGTGGAATGCTGAAAAAATCAGATTGCAAGTTTCGATACTACTTGGTACTGGGTTCATTTGGTTGATACCAAGTGCTGTATTTCTTATCAAACAACAAATGCGACACCAGAATATTCATTGAAATTAACGTAAATCTTTTTTTCAATACATTTTTAGAGCATCATTTAAACCATGGGACACTAAATCCACAACCAA
This sequence comes from Sebastiscus albofasciatus, assembly GCA_916701655.1. Lineage (NCBI taxonomy): Eukaryota > Metazoa > Chordata > Actinopteri > Perciformes > Sebastidae > Sebastiscus > Sebastiscus albofasciatus. The sequence continues at coordinate 113,792 of CAKAOI010032089.1, read as the reverse complement.
GCCAGACGAATGATCAGTATTTCATTGATTCAGTGGATCAGATACAGTTGGTAGAGGAAGGCGTGCATCACTTAATTCATAACATATTTATAAGTACTTAACATTCTTTTCTAATGGTTTCCCACGGGTTTCTGTACTCTGCTGTTTGTCTTCCTGATTTTCCAGAAATTAGTCTTAAGGGTTGCTGTTTGAATTGTGTAGTGCTCTGGTATGAGGAGACCCTGAACACACATCCGCTCACTCATCCCCCTGTCTGTGAGTCCCTCTCATGTGTACGTGTGTCTAACATTATCCATATGTTGAATATTGAGAACATGAAGGGAGTCACTTCCTAAGAGGAAACCGTCCTATGGGAATGTATATGCAGTGATTTTACATGTGTGTTTGGTTAGGGCTTTCCAGGAATCAGCGCTGTAATTACTGGACTTTTACTCTCCAATAATCTCAATTAATCTCAATTCAGGTGAATCCCTGTTGTGCTCATGTCATTTATTCTGTCTCTCCTCTTCCTCTCCGTAGCTGAGCCAACAGAACCGCAGCTGGTCAACCCCTGCTACGCCGGGAACCACGACTGTGACACCACGGCCCAGTGTATCCCACTGGAGGGCCAGGCCTTCCAGTGCCAGTGTGCTACTGGTTACAGAGGGGATGGACGCAACTGTTACGGTATCCGTCTTTCAGCACTTTATATGGGCATGCGTGTGCACATACATTGCAAAGTGCTTTATGGTGCTTCCTTCTATTTAGCTTAGTATAATGGTGTCTCTCTCCCTCACACAAACACATGCAGACAAAGTTAAAGACGGTTCAAGGCAGTGTGTCTGACTTTCATCAACATCTGTCCTTCCAGCATAGAGGGGTCAGGCTGGATGGCAGGAATCTCTTCTCTTCTCTTTGCTTCTCTTCATTTTGTTTCACTTCTCTTCTCTTCGCTTATTTTCCCTTCTCTTTAGTTCGTTTCTCTTCTCTTATCTTCTTTTCCCATCTCTTTGTTTCATTTGACCTTGTTTCATTTGACTTTGTTTCATTTGACTTTGTTTTGTTTGACTTTGTTTCATTTGACCTTGTTTCATTTCACTTTGTTTCATCTCACTTTGTTTCGTTTCACCTCGTTTCGTTTCTCTTTGCTTGTCTTTTAGCTTCTCTTCATTTCATTTCACTTCTCGTCTTCTCTTTGCTTCTCTTCATTTCACTTCGCTTCTCTTTGTTTTGCTTCATTTTGCTTCTTTTCGTTTTGCTTCTCTTTGTTTTGCTTCTCTTCGTTTTGCTTCTCTTCGCTTCTATTCGCTTTGATTCTCTTCTCTGCGCTTCTTTTTGCTTCGCTTCTCTTCGTTTTGCTTCCCTTCTCTTCGCTTCTTTTTGCTTCACTTCCCTTTGCTTCACTTCTCTTTGCTTCACTTCGCTTCTCTTCATTCTTTTCGCTTCTCTTCTCTTCGCCTCTTTTTTCCTTCTCTTCAGTTCTCTTCGGTTATCTTCTCTCCTCCTGTTTATTTTACAATACATCTAAGAATGCAGTGAAGAATCCAGGTGTGGGGATCCAGTACGCGTTATAGTAACACAAACAAGCAGGCGCACAATGTCTGTGTACGAAAAGCACCAGTAATGACCATAATTACAGCTTTTACACTCTCTCACACATGCAGCATGCTACATGTTGTTAGATTCCTGGTTTGCAGGCATATGAGTTCACAGTCTCACTTTCTGTCCTCTCCTCTCACTGCAGACGTAGACGAGTGTGCTGAGGAGTCGACTCCATGCGGTGCTCATGCTGAGTGTGTGAACCTGGCCGGTAGCCACCGTTGCCAGTGCCAGACTGGCTATGAGTTCGGCTTCGACGGCCGTACCTGTGTTGGTGAGTTGCACCGAAAGGCCCCTTGAGGCAAATTTGTGATATAAATAAATATTGACTTGACATGACAATGAGTGAAATGTACTAAAGACAAGACTACAGTGTACAGTCTGTACACATGACATGGGTTTGAGTTCTGAGCTCTATCTGGAAATAAGCTAATTAGCACTAAACACAAAGTGGAACAGAGGCTGATGGGAATGTTATTAAGCAGCTATTAGGACACATTTTGACCTGAAAATGGCACTAGATTAAATGTTAAAGTGAGACACATTCTGAATATGAATGTCTGTACCAAATTTCATTGGCAATCCATCCAATAGCTATTATATTTCAGCTTGGAACAAAGTAGTGGACCGACCAACCAACAGACTGACTATCCCGAGGGCCCTGCGGCTAGCATGGCTAAAAATCAGCCAAAAAAAGATGTAAATTAGCTTGATATTTTGATGTAAACACAGGTGCAAAGCAAGGCAAGAGTTCAATACTTTAAAGTGTGTCTGTTGAAATTGTTTCAACACGTTTCAACGCCTGTTAATTAAAATGAACAACAAGCCCATTGTAGTGGTTTGTCTTTGAGCCGAGCTTAATGACACTCTATCATTTAACTGAAAGACTAAAGCCACTAAACATTCAGACAAACGTCAGCTAGAACCACTGAGCATGCTGCTTTCTGCTGAATCAAGTCTTCCTGCATGCAAACATGTACTTCATCACGATTCTCCCATCTTCATCACCGTCCATGTTACATTTTATTGGTCACATAAGAGATTTTCTGGAGCACGTAGAACTGCGTGTTCCAAAATGAGCCAAACATTTGGAAGAGAATCCACATATTTGTCCGAGCGCAGGCATAACATTTGTTCCACAACAGCAACGCACAGCTGCAAAAGCGAGGCAACGCGGCGAGAGGGGAGGATGGGTGACAAATGTGAGAACCAGGGGTGGGAAGGAGAGGGGGTGAGATTAGACAGGAGGGGGAGTGGGGTGAAAGTGAAAGACAAATGGAGCAATGACACAATGTGTGTTTTGCTTTGGAATGTGTGGAGGAGAGAGGTTCTGCCGGTGTGTGTGTCCTCCTTTCACCCATCAGTGTGAACTTTTGATGAACTTCCTTCAAACCCTCCCTACCTCCCCTCCCTGCTTGACAGATACTTTACATAAGGCCTGGACATGATCCAAAACCACAAAGCAAACACTGATAAGAGCCAGATATACATCAGTATAGATTAGTGGGGTTTATATTTGTTCCCAAATTCCTATTTGAGGATGTGGTTGTTGATTTTTCTTTCTTAGATATGGACGAATGCAGCTCCTCTCCATGCCACATCAGTGCCAGATGTATCAATGTACTGGGTTCCTTCCAGTGTCAGTGCCAGCCTGGCTTTTATGGTGATGGTTTCTACTGTTCCCAGCAGCAAGGTCAGTCAAATTGCCACTATAGTAGCGATGCATGATAGTAACAAAATTTGACTGATATAATTTTCGAACCCTCGGAAAGATCTGCTTTGAGGTTATAACTATCATAATTGTATTTTTATAATGTTTTATACAGTTTAACTTAACTCTCCGCATGAGAATTGATCAGTTTTTCTAATAAAACACTGTACATTTTTTTATAGAAACATCCAAAAGTACAGTTTGTTTGATAGGAACATAAACAAATATATGCATTAGGGTTGTCAGAGTTAATAATGCGTTAATGCAAATTCGTTTTACATCACTAATTTTGTAACGCATTACTGCAACTTGCAATTTTTAGGTTGTAGCGTTTTAAAGCTAGGGTGAAGATACCGGTATCATATGAAACTAGAAAACCTAATGAATCCATTGGTACCAACCATGTTATACTAGCTTGTCCTGAAGGAGGCTAAATAACGCTTCAAACTGTCAGGAAAAAAACTGACATGGCCATTTTCAAAGGGGTCCCTTGACCTCTGACCTCAAGATATGTGAATATATGCAATATATTTAATCGTAACCCCTGTATCATGATACGTATCGTATCGCCAGATCCTTGCCAATACAGAGCCCTGATTATTTGTCTACAGGACAGACAGTTCGCCCGAAGAGCCAGTGCGAGCAGCACAGAGACAGCCTGCAGAGTGGGCGCGAACAAGGCGGTCGACCCAGTATCGGAGCCTTTGTCCCTCAGTGCAACCCTGATGGAAGCTACCGACAACTGCAGGTGACTGATGGAGTGGTAAAGTGCATGGCTGACTGATGACCTGAGGTGCTGATTTGACAACGTTTAATATTCATTGCAGTGTCACGGCTCCACTGGACATTGTTGGTGCGTGGACGATAGGGGGCAGGAGATGGCAGGAACCAGGACTCCACCTGGTACAGTGCCCAGAGGCTGTGGCAGACCGGGTAAGCTTACAGTCTCAAAGCATCAAAGAGTGATTGCTTGATGGCAACATCTGTGTTTTTAACTTTGTTAAACTTTGTTGTTTATCTCTCCAGAGGAACCAGAGCGTCCTAAATCTCGCTGTGAGCATCACAGAGACAGCGTACAGACCACCAGTCCAGAAGGGTATCCTCTACTTGGAGCCTACGTACCTCAGTGTGACACTAATGGAGAGTACATACCTTTACAGGTTCGTGTTTGAAAGGACTTTTTATCACCTCCAACTGAAAGAAAGTTCTTAATTTCATACAAATAAACTATAGTATTATGTTATTGATGTTATTGCTGGTATCTTTTACTGCAGTGTCATGGCTCCACTGGACATTGCTGGTGTGTGGACGGTACAGGACAGGAGAGAGCCGGAACTAGGACACCATCTGGTACAACACCCACAGACTGTGACAAACCAGGTAAGGAACATGCATTGTTCTTTGTCCATCCCAAAATGTAGATGTTCTCTGACATGGAAATCCATTTGGTCAGATTGTACTACAGAAATACACAAATATTATCTTGACATACTAGGGTCATACATTAAAGGGGTACGTCAGTCACTTAGTGTTTGACTTCCATAAAGTTAGGGAACGTGTGAGAGACAGCAAAAAAGAACGGTCAAAATCGAAGCAGCAGAGACATCTTGACTTGGTATAGGTCAAGCTCCAAAAACACTGGGTCCTTCATTTCCCATAATGCAACTGGGTGGCATCGAGGTGGATGCCTGGTAACATCCTTGTCTTTCCAACTCCACACCTTCAGTTTGTAATGCAGACTTTCTGTTATGAATTTGTGGTTTCCTAGTCCAGTGGTTCCTAAACTTTTTCACGTCAAGGACCCAAAAACCGACTAGATAAGATTTTGTCCCAGAGTCCCCAATCTGATAGGATTTTTTTCTATTAGATGTTTTATTACAGAAATTGTATGAAACCCATGACCAAAAAAGTCCTACATTCTTTCATTGTGTTACTTATGGATGTAAATAAATGATTCCTCTTTTTACTGGGGAACCCCCTCAAGAACCCCTGGTGGTCCCTGAACCCCATTATGGGAAACTCTGTCACTATGACATCATCAGAGATATATCCTCAGACTTGACAAAGCTTCTCCAGAGCCACAGAAGACGTTATACAACTGTTTTCACATGCTTAGTTGGATTAATCGTAACCAGTAAACTAAAGTTGTTGTGTAAAATCAGTGGAGGGCCCCTTTAAAAGCCAATGAAGCAAAACAAAATAGTTAAAGGCTAATAACCCCAGAATGTGTGTAAACTTTCACACCAGGATGTACCATTAGCTGCTGATGTAATCTTTGATCCAGTGTGGCACATCTGGCCAGTAAATCACAAAAACGTGCTCCATATGCAGATGACACCATCCTGGTCTGCCTCATCGTCACCAGCAAGGAGGAGGAGAAAGATAACTTCTTAACCAAACTTAGCATTAAAAAGTAGATGGGACACCACTTTCCACTTTTTGAAACCTATGTATTTAATAAACAAATTGTCTTGAAGCTTATTATTTGAACAGGATATGATGGGGTCAAAAGATGTATGCAGATGTACATACTAGAACTTGGTAACCGGCATGACAACGAAATTTTAGCATTAGTACCTGATCATGTATTTGTCCAACAGCGCATTCTTTAATCATTTTCATTTAATTTTTTTCTTCCTTTATAGATGAACCAGAGCGTCCTAAAACTCACTGTGAGCACCACAGAGACAGCGTACAGACCACCAGTCCAGAGGGATATCCTATACTTGGAGCCTACGTACCTCAGTGTGACGATAACGGACAGTACGCATCGTTACAAGTCAGTGTTTGTGATTTGTTTTTGTGATATTTTTACGTCAGTAATTTAACTGTAAAACGTAAAATACATGAATTCATTGTGGTTACTGCTATTGTTGTTTTAGTGTCACGGTTCCACTGGACATTGTTGGTGTGTGGACGTAAGGGGGCAGGAGAGAGCAGGAACCAGAACTTCACCTGGTACGGCACCCAGAGACTGTGACAGACCAGGTGAGATTTCTTGGAAATGCTTGTCATTGGATTTAGGCTTAGGGCTGCTGTTTTTCTGTTCTCAGCATACCAAATGTGATCTAATTTCAGGGAAATTCCCAGCTCCACATCTATATCTTACTGTGCTTCAAAAGTTCTTGTGTAAACACATGTCGTGCTTTCCTCCCCAGATGAACCAGAGCGTCCTAAAACTCACTGTGAGCACCACAGAGACAGCGTACAGACCACCAGTCCAGAGGGTTATCCTATAGTTGGAGCCTACGTACCTCAGTGTGACACTAACGGACAGTACACACCACTGCAGGTCAGCATCTAATGAGTGAATGGCTATTTAACGACAGATGTTGTTTTTTAATTTCATTTAATTTAACATAAAACAAATCTGACTGCATGCAATTAACAAAAAGTATATTTTCAGTGTCACGGCTCTACTGGACATTGTTGGTGTGTGGACAGTCGGGGACAGGAGAGAACAAGAACCAGGACATCACCTGGTGCACCGCCAACAGACTGTGACAAACCAGGTGAGAAAGAAACATCTAGATGAATAGACAGAGCTCTCCCTCTATTCAGCTTCCCATCAGTGCTTCAAACTTGTTATGTGCAGTAACAGGACCAGCGTCAGCAGGTGTATTATGTCACGGCTCTCCAAGGCTCTCTCGCTAAACATTGACCTGTGAACCCACTAATTCCTCAGCTCAACGACAAGTCGAACAGACGGCACGTTTATGTGAGTGTATGTCTAACCTTGTAAGTGGTTCACTATTGAGGTCATTGGGTCACAGCCTTGGAATGCCTGGAAAAACAGGTGATATCACTACGAGACTGTGTGTGTGGTGGGAAGTTGAATGTAAAAGACGGCACAGTATAACAGTAAGATGAAGCTAAAAAAGTATGAGGAAAAAAGAACATTTACAATATATGTATGGTATTTAACTAAAAGTTGACACAGGTCTATACCGACCTTCAGCTCTGTTGAACTCTGAGTTGTCAGTGCGAAAATAAACATAAAATAATAATAAAATGTGCCCTTTAAAGTACATTTGTGGGTCTATTACACAAACATGCTCTAAAAGAATATGCATATGATCCTGCTATTGTCCATCTTTATCTCCCCAGATGAACCAGAGCGTCCGAAAACTCACTGTGAGCACCACAGAGACGGCGTGCAGACCACCAGTCCAGAGGGATATCCTCTACTTGGAGTCTACGTACCTCAGTGTGACGATAACGGACAGTACACATCATTGCAGGTAAGCATCTGGTGACAGATTTTATTTATTAATGTCGTGCAACTTTGAGTAATATGAAGAAATATAACTATAATGTTGATATCAATCATTATTGCTTCAGTGTCACGAGTCCACTGGTCATTGTTGGTGTGTGGACGGTAGGGGACAGGAGAGAGCAGGAACCAGGACTCCGCCTAGTACACCACCTACAGACTGTGACAAACCAGGTAAGGGAAAGTTTTATTGCTTACATGTCGGCTACTAGCTCTGAAGAATATCATCATTAAGGTATTTGTACTCCGGTGTGACTATTTATTTACTATTATTTAATCTGAAATCCTCATGTGAACCAGAGCGTCCTAAAACCTACTGTGAGCAGCACAGAGACAGTGTCCAGACCACCAGTGCAGAGGGATATCCTATACCTGGAGTGTTCGTACCTCAGTGTGATTCAAATGGACAGTATACATCTCAACAGGTAAGATCTGGTTTTAATGGATAAAGACATAACGTCTTTGCTCTGTCGTATTATGTGTAATAATGGTTTGTTATTCTTGTATATTTCAGTGTCACGGTTCCTCTGGACATTGTTGGTGTGTGGACAGTAGAGGACAGGAGAGAGCAGGAACCAGGACATCACCTGGCACGTCACCTGTAGACTGTGACAAACCCGGTGAGACTGCTGTTTCTAGCTGCTACAGTGTTGTTGCATAGACACATTAGGGACTTAAGAGGATACTTTAGGAGCCCAGTCAGATGGGATTATTCAGTAGCACATGCAGGGATATGACTAGATCTTGAACAAGCTAATAGCAGCAGTAGCTGGAAGATTTTGGGTTGTCCCAATAGAGCTGAAGGATCTAGTGTGGAGAGGAAGAGTAGTGGGCCCCGGACTGAGCCATGTGGGATCCCAGTGCAGAAGATGTGTGGTAAAAATAGGGATGTTCCTAGCTACTAATTTCGCTAATGTTTAAACAGAAGTTTAAAGGGACTGAGGAAAGAGAGTCCATCAGCAAAAGCAAAAAAATGAGGTTGTATAATCTTAAAAACAGTTATTTGGACTTTATTTGGGCTATTACTCTGTGAAAGATATTGATGTGTTGAATTGGTATTTTCTACATATTGTACTTTAGGAGGAACAGAAAGTCGATGAGAAAACATAATGTTTTACCTCTGATTTGCTAGTAACACCTATTTTTCCTGATGACTTGTGAAAATGCATCAATCTTTGTTATCTTTGTTATCCAGATGAACCAGAGCGTCCTAAAACTCACTGTGAGCACCACAGAGACAGCGTACAGACCACCAGTCCAGAAGGATATCCTATAGTTGGAGCTCATGTACCTCAGTGTGATGCAGTAGGACAGTACATATCCCTTCAGGTAAACATCTTGTGACATTGTATGGAGTAACAGGAATAGAATTGTAGACATAATACCTAATGATCTTCCATTATTGCTTCAGTGCCACGGCTCCACTGGACATTGTTGGTGTGTGGACAGTAGGGGGCAGGAGAGAGCAGGAACCAGGACACTTCCTGGTACACAACCCAAAGACTGTGACAAACCAGGTGAGACTGCTAATTCTAGTTGCCGTTGGAGTGACTTTCATATTGATCCAAACTCTCTGGGTGGATATGTGCGTCAGGTTGTACCATCTGAACTAAGACGCAAGAGGCCAGAGGGAAGGTGCAGGATGATAACACATCATTTCTGCATTCTAGATGAGTTGTAGGGGTTAAGCATAGCCAAGAGGGGATCTATAATTGTACTGAGTAGAGTCAGATGTTGTACAGTGTAGACCTACAGAACGAGAAAATGGCCGTAATGAATGCCACGTATTCAAGGTACGTCAGGGATTGTACAAAGACTGCAGTCTGCCTAAGAGAATGGGGAGGCCTTTCAGAGATCAGATGGCTGATGAGATAGTCATCAGCATAGTGGAACCATACACTGGATATAAGACGTGAATGTAGTCATCGTGATGTCACCCATTGGTTTGTTGACTGCCGTTTTGTAGCCTCAAGTTCGGCATTTTGGCCGTCTCTATCTTGTTTTTTGGCCGTCTCCATCTTGTTTATGGTCTATTTGACTCTAAATGGGAAAATCATTTACTAAATGAACATCATGCTGTATTGAAGAAGACTTGAAACTAGTGATTGAGACCATAAACTCATGTTTATAATGTTTACTGAGGTAACAAATCAATTTCTTTACAATCAGACTTCTTTTTGCAACCAGAGGAGTCGCCCCCTGCTGGCTGTTAGAAAGAATGCAGGTTTAAGGCACTTCAGGATTGGCTTCAATTTTCAGACCTGTAGGTAGCCCACTGGGTGGGACAGGAGGACAGCAAGGGGTGTAGTCTTGGTAGTCGTCCTCTTTAATGAGGCATGTTAAGGTCCAGGCCAATCTGTGAAACAATAACAACATGTTGACTCAGTAACACATAAGTCAACAGGGCTGTTTCGGATTTTAGGTGACATTGCCAAGACCTGCGACTTGAGATTTGCTAGAAATAATTGATGTGTTACTTAATAACTTTTGTAAATGTTTTACAGATGAACCAGAGCGTCCTAAAACTCACTGTGAACTCCACAGAGAAAGAGCTCAGGCTACCAGTCAAGACGGATATCCTATAGTTGGAGCTTTTGTGCCCCAATGCGACGCTGAAGGACAGTACCTAACACTGCAGGTTAGCATCGAGTAACACACCTGTCTAACCGCATTTTACTGTGGCTTAATGATACCTAAATAATCTTTCAATATTGTGTTAGTGCCACAGTTCCTCTGGACATTGTTGGTGTGTGGACAGTAGGGGACAAGAGAGAACAGGAAGCAGGACTCCACCTGGTACACAACCCAAAGACTGTGACAAACCAGGTGAGCCCAATAACACCATAGGCCATGTTTTTTAATAGTCTGTTTATTGTCAGTACTGTATATACTGCTCCTATTTTTATACTTCCTTCTATTTAAATGGTTCATATTTTGTTACACTTTGTTTAGCTCTTTTTTACTGTTAGCTGATGCATCTTGTTTCTGCACTATCCCCTTTGCTGCTGTACACTGCAAATTTCCCCACTGTGGGACTAATAAAGGAATATCGTATCTTATCTTATCTTATCTTCATATATGAGTGTTACAGTGGATATAACAAGGTTGTTTTAACATCTCAGTTAAGAAGCAGGAGATCAGAGTGAAGCAGACACAAACGTTCTGCAGCATTCTGGATGACTTGTACAGGCTGGCAAGAATCCTTTACGAGGCCAGTCAGAAGTATTTATAGTTTATACAGGACATGAGAAGAGCTTGAACGAGCCAAATGTTGTAGATTGCAGACCCACAGAACAAGAAATGTCCATGATACATGCCAGATGGTTGCCAGTGATTGTACTAAAATAACAGTCTGTGCAGGAGTCAGTATTGTTTTAATAATAGAGGTGTTTCAGAGGTCAGGATTAATTAAGTTCTTGCACACCAGAAAGTCTTACAGACAGGTGCATCGAATTAAAAACTTTGACTGACCGAAACATTGTAAATAAAATGAATACAAGTGATTGAATGCACAGTCAGAGGTCAGGATTACCAAGAAAGAATATAGTTTGATGTCGTTTTCTAAGTCAAGGTGATAAGGAGACAGCTTGACGTTGCGAATAAAAGTAGAATATCATCTGCATAGAGTTGGAGGACCGGATAGGGATTGACAGCAAAGAGAGTAGTCTTGACAGTCAGGAGTCTTATGAAAGATGTTCATTAAATCATATTGATTAATGACTTCTATAGTTGCCAAGAGCTCTTGTTTGTTTCTTAATAACTGATGTAGATTTGTTAATTTTTTCCAGATGAACCGGAGCGTCCTAAAACTCACTGTGAGCACCACAGAGACAGTGTACAGACCACCAGTCCAGAGGGATACCCTATAGTTGGAGCCTATGTACCTCAGTGTGATGCAGTAGGACAGTACACATCTCAACAGGTAAACTGTGATTTATCTATGTGTGTGTTTCACTTGTTTTTTGTTCTTCTTCTCATTATGGATAATATTGTTTTTAATTCTTATGTATTTCAGTGCCACGGTTCCACTGGACATTGTTGGTGTGTGGACAGTAGAGGACAGGAGAGAGCAGGAACCAGGACTCCACCTGGTACACCACATGTAGATTGTGACAGAACAGGTGAGACTGTTATCACTGCTTGAGACACTTTCACAAATGTTTGTGCATCCAAGCGAAATACAATTCGGATTAAAAGAATAGTTTGACATTTTGGCAAAAATGTTGGCAAAATTAGATTTAATGCCAATAATTTCTTCAACGCTTTTTTATGTTGTAGCTGGCTCAGTTTAAAGCTTGAGTGAAGTTACTGGTATCATAATAAACTAGAAAATCAAAGGAATCCTTTGGTACCAACCATTTCATACTAGCTTATAGGGAAAGAGGGTAAATAACGCTCCAAACTTGTGCTAAATGTTGGCGAGGAAAAACTGGCATGGCCATTTTCAAAGGAGTCCCTTGACCTCTGACTTCAAGATATGTGAATGTAAATGGGTTCTATGGGTATCCACGAGTCTCCCCTTTACAGACATGCCCACTTTATGATAATCACATGCAGTTTGGGGCAAAGTCATAGTTAAGTCAGCACACTGACACACTGCCAGCTGTTGTCGCCTGTTGGGCTGAAGTTTGCCATGTCATGATTTGAGCATATTTTGTTATGCTAAATGCAGTACCTGTGAGGGTTTCTGGACAATATTTATCATTGTTTTGTGTTGTTAATTGATTTCCAATAATAAATATATACATACATTTGCATAAAGCCGCATATTTTGCCCACTCCCATGTTGATAGGAGTATTAAATATTTAACAAATCTCCCTTTAAGGTACATTTTGAACAGATAAAAAATGTAAAAATGTGTCTACTAACAAGTAATGTCCTTGTGGTAATTAACAATTTAAACTGAAAAACATCACTTTATTCTTTGCCCCTCTTTCTCTCTCTCTCTCTCTCTCTCTCTCTCTCTCTCTCTCTCTCTCTCTCTTCTCTGTGTGACCCTGTGATCCTCTCTCACCCTCTCACTCACACTCTAATGTACACACAGAGGCCTCTCTATAAATTCAGTTCTTGCTATAAATTCCATCCAAACATTTCAAGTGGTCATTCCGTGGTAAGATGAGCAGTCGGCCGTTGCCAGGCGACCAAACCAATAGTGGACGGGCTGCCTGACCAGCTGAGTGACTAAACAGTGTTACAACCCGCCCTGCAGATGCTGCACAGACAGAAACACATGCTTCGTAGACTTGTAACTTATCTGAACTTTGTTTCATTAGACCTGGAAGCTGCACAATACAGCCACAGTCGAGGGCATTTCCTGCTTATTTTAAGTTTTGAATTCATATCCTCTGCTCCAAATCAGATGTTAAGACAAAAAACTTAAATTGTTTGCGTGGATGGAACCCCATAATTTGATAATTTTAGTTCTTGAAATTATATTTGTGCAAATTTAGAAGTTTATGTGACGCAAGCATCAAACACCGACATTAAACTCTCAAATTTGTGTGCCCACATGCAGCGCATTGCCAACACAGTAAGTCAGCCTGGGGATTGAAATATCATTGATTTAGTGGACAGTCCACATGTCGATTTCTGGGAAGGACGTCATGAACCACTAAACCCAGTTGGTCATGTGGTTAAAACAGTAAATAGAAGTAAAACCAAGTGATTCATGAGACTGGGTTACAGCATGCTAACCGCTACTACAATAAATCCTGCTGGAAAAACTTAGCGAGACATCAGTCTAAGTGTTTAGTCACTCTTAACCTCTCTGATCTCTCACTATCGAGCTATCCTCTTCTCACCCTCCTTTCTAATATTATCCTAATCTCCTTCTTAGAAATGTTCAGCGAGTGAGAGAGAGGCCAGAATAAACATTAGTGGAAGCCTAAAGTGGTTTCAGATTTAGTTTTAAAGCTCTCCCATAAAGTGAGTTATTAAAGAGATTTTACAAGGTAAACAATATTGACAAAAGCAAGATGTGTGTGTGCCTCTTTAAACACAGGGCCTCTCCACACCATTAATCAAGCACACCGCCTATCACTGGAATATAAACTGGAGCTAGAAAACACCCTGAGAATATGATTAAATAATGATAAATAAATCAGGAATGGGATCTGAATTGTAATTTTTACAGCCATGTAACATTATATTCAACTTTAAAGAGCACCTACTGTGCATTTTTCCCTTTCCTTTAGTGTGTCATGTAGTTTTTTTGTGCACGTAAAAGTTCTGCAAATCTACAAAGTCCACACCAAAGGGAGTTCCTCTCTCCCCCACAGAAACACTGCTCCTGAACTGCCTGAAACGCCTCGCTTGACGGCCCGCCTTTTCTTCCGTAACGTGGTGATGTCACAAAGTAACACATTTGCATGATACCTGCTTAGCGGCTAGTTTGGAACGTCCCTAACAGAGCTAGTTAGAGCGGAGCTGGAGCGGAATCCGAAGAGTTTGGTTCAGTTGACCAATCACAACCCCAAACACAAGTATGCACCTGAAAATAAGCATAATAGGTCCTCTTTAAAAGCGTTGGGTTTGTTTGACTTGTGTCCCCCTCAGTCCCCGTGGCTCCGACCCAGCGTCCTGAGAGTGTGTGCGAGCGATGGAGGGCCAGTCTGATCGAGCACTACGGTGGGACACCAGAGCCACAACAATACGTGCCTCAGTGCGAGGCAGATGGACTATTCAGGTACACACCACACACATACACACACAAAAAAAACAGTTGAAATTGTTTTTTAATGACAAATGACTTGAGAAAGGGAATTGTCTTTCTCAGTCCGGTCCAGTGTTATGGAGAGACCACTTACTGCTGGTGTGTGGACCAGGACGGGCGGGAGGTTCCTGGTACCCGATCGAATGATGTCGTCAAACCTGCATGTAAGTATCTTTTCACCTGTACGACATGTCGTGATCAAAATGACATTGAATGGGTTTTTTTAACCCGTCCAATCCTGTCCCAGGCCTTCCCTCAGTGGCCCCGCCCACCGTGCGCCCATTGCCCCGCCCAGATGTGACCCCTCCGCCAAACACTGACATCACACTGCTGTACGCTCAGGGACAGAAGATAGGAGCGCTGCCTCTCAACGGGACCAGACTAGATGGAGCCCGGTCCAAAACACTACTGACTCTACATGTAAGAGATGAATGGATACATACACGCTTCCATACATACATTTTTACTTCTGGTATCTATTTTCTTATGGTTCTTATGCACATGGATAATTCGAAAAAAGAAAAATGCAGGAAAAAAATCTCCCATTTTGCCTTTAAACTTCCTGTCTACACCAGATATATGGAAATTGAACAAACAAAAAAGCGGCGAGCTACACAAGGTCAATACTGCTACGGCTGTAGTAATGTTGGCATATCTCATTATGTGTATGCTTATGTTCATGTGTGTGTGTCCAGGGTTCCATAGTTGTCGGTATAGCCCATGACTGCAAAGAGAACCAAGTCTACTGGACAGATTTGTCCGCGAGAACAATCAACAGAGCTTCGATGGCGGCTGGTGCCGAGCCAGAGATCCTCATTAACACAAGTAAGAACTCACACTTCTTCACACACTCCTTCATTTTCTATTATAAATGTATATTTTTAAATGATCTCAAAACTCTCTATGTGGTCTCCCTGCTTTATGTAGATCTGGTCAGTCCGGAGGGTTTGGCGGTGGACGTCAAGCGTAGGTTGATGTTCTGGGTCGACTCGAACCCCGACTTGATCGAAAGCGCCAACCTGGACGGCAGCGGGAGGCGGACGCTGTTTGACACAGACTTGGTCAACCCTCGAGCCATCATAGTGGTCTCCTCAACCGGGTAAACATTTACCATCTACAGTTTGTCTTTTTGTCTTTCTTCCTTCTGGCGTCAACAAACTTGAGCCATTCAACTTACAAAACCTGCCACTTCTAAAGCCTTGGAACAGTTTAACGGGAAAGTTTGGGTGTTTTGAAGTGGGGTTGTATGAGCTACTTATGCATAGTCAGTGTGTTACCTACAATAGATGGCGGTCGGCAACACGGGAGTTACTAGCACGGGAGCAAAGCAATGTACTGCTGTGGACGGGGTCGGCAGCAAAACACATTTTAGACACCTAAAAAAATCAATCTCAGTTTAAGAGTACGCTATATTTACAATATTTTCAGTGGTTAACCTTGCTGTCAGACAGCTATACAGTCTGTGTTTTTGACGGAGAACTGAAGCCGTTTATATGCCAGACTCCATTGAAAAAAACTGTAATTTTACCTCGCAGAACACGGGGGTTGCTGGTCTACCACTACCCTGATTGGTTAGTGTTTTTTTGTGTTATTGTGTGATTTTGGTTAGTTCGGATTTGCCAAAGTCACACAATAACACAAACAAACTAACCGATTGAGGCAGCGGTACACCAGCCACCCCCGTGTTCTGTGAGGTAAAATTACAGTTTTTTTTCAATGGAGTCTGGTTGTTTTGGCGAGAGTATAGCTGAATACAACGGCTTCCGTTCCCTGTTGGAAAGGGCTGTCTGACAGCAAGGTAAAGCTGGGAAAATATTAGAAATATTGCGTAAACTTAAACTGATATTGATTTTTTTAGGCGCCTAAAATCTGTTTTGCTGCCGGCCCCGTCAACATCAGTGCATTGCTTTGCTCCCGTGCTGGTACTCCTGTCTGTTTCCCTTCATCTACTGTATACACTGACCATGGATAAGTACCTCATACACTTGAAAAACACCCAAACTATCCATTTAACATGTACAAATCTCTTCCCTGAGCAAGAAACAAACAAGCGCGCCCACACACGCTCTCTCTCATTGCGGTCAAGTGTAACATCCCGGAGGTGCTCCACTGAGGCAGAATGAGACACTGTATACAGAGCGGTTTAATATCAGGAGAGGGTACACATGGTTTCCAGCCCATTACTACGACAAACACATTGAAGTCCTCAGACAGGCGATGAGTCAACAAGGCCTGCGTCTAATTCATTAGTACAGCAGATTATATTTAAAGCCATTTTGCAGACAGGATTCTTGTTGAGTCTGGTCACTAAACATGACTTCATCGGGATGATATCGCAAGGGGAATTGATGGGGTTTGGGTGGAGCGTCCCTTTTGGTAATGCCTGTTTGATAATTATGGCTTTTTCTGACAGCGTTGCACCAAAACTGTGCCAAAAAAACTGTACCGATGCTATTAATCCTGGACACATGCAATGAAAGCACGAGGCCGGCTCGTCGTCGGTCAGCTCTCCAGGAACAACATCTGCTTTTCATCATTGCAGCTAATCGCATAATCAACATGTGTGTGTGCGTGAGTGTTTGTGTGTATTAACGCGGTCGATACGAGTGATTAAACATAGCAGCAATAACCCAAATCATAAAATGTGTGTTTCACAATATTGGTTTTTGACAGTTTATTTTCTGACTGAATGCCAAGTATGTGTGTGTGTGTGTGTGTGTGTGTGTGTGTGTGTGTGTGTGTGTTCTGACAAACAGCCAAGTCCTCAAGGTAATTACTGCTTCACACGGGTACACTTATGATTAAGCATGTGCTCTGTGATTCCTGAGCCTGCACATGTTGCCCTCACACACACATAACCACACACAGTGAAGGCCGTGCACACACACACGTTATAAAAGCATGCGTATGAATGTCTCAACATCTGCTCACCCATACCTTCATCAAATTAATTAACGTACAGACTCATACACACATGGCGTGTGTGTGTGAGCTGATTGCTCATGTGGTGTGTATTACCTGTAGTTCCCAGCGGACTGCCCCCCACATGTACAACATCATCTACAGCGTGGCGTCAAAAGCGGCCCACACACACACTCTGCCTGAAGCTCCGCTGTCATCCTGCTGTTACGAAAATATGATTTGATTCATTGCAGAATGACAAATATGGAGGTATTTGAAATAGAGAAATGTGTTATTTGCGTCAGCCGGTGTGGTCCAAATCTTCTGACGTATACAGATGAAACACTGGGAGAGCTGGGGATCAAAGGTCGCACGTTGCTCAGAGTAACCTGACCGTGACCTCATCAGCATGAGGCAGCTGGTCCCCTGAGCCCCGTGCCCTTGTACCTTTAGATACCCGCTCTTCTGTGTGTGTGGTTTTCCTCTTGTCTCTTTATATTAGCCAGATCGCAGCGCTCAGTACCAAAACAAGTCCATCCAAAGCCACACAGCTGCAACAAATAGATTTACTTGTCCACTTTAAAGGTGCTATTGAGAACATTCAGCCGCTAGATGCAAATGCAGCCTAGATAAAGGTGAATGATTTGCAGAATGGTGTTAAAGAGCTCCCTGCCTCCTGTGTTCCTCTCTGCAGTACTCTGTATTGGACCGATTGGAACCGAGAGGCTCCTAAGATCGAGAGTGCGTCGGTGGACGGTCAGAACCGCAGGGTGGTGGTGTCTGACGGGATCGGTCTGCCAAACGCTCTCACGTATGACTCCTCTTCTGGACAAGTCTGCTGGGCCGATGCAGGTAAACACTACTACTCCTACTACTGTCAATGTAACCACCAGTTAACTGCTGCTGCCATTACTACTAGGGAATTACTCTTACTCTCTTCCGCTCTGTGCGTCAGGTACGAAGCGTTTGGAGTGCGTATCCCCGGATGGTTCGGGTCGAAGAGTGGTCCACCCCAGCGTCAACTACCCGTTCAGCATGGTCTACTACAGGAACCACTTCTACTACACTGACTGGAGGAGGTAGCCATCTTTATCTAGTCTTCATCTTCATTACCGATCACTAATCAATGAGCTGATCAGCACGAAGCCCCCGCTGCCTCCTTGTCCTCAGTGTGTCTCTCTTGTCTGTCCTCTGCCTCGTAGGGACGGAGTGATCGCGGTGAGCAAAGACAGCAGTCAGATCACTGATGAGTACTTGCCTGACCAGCGCTCTCACCTGTACGGCATCGCCATAGCAACCACCAGCTGTCTATCAGGTATGTGTATTGTGAAATGAATGAATGCTAAACACACACACACTCTCTGTTCAGATGTGTAATTTTGGCTCTGTATAATAACAACCAAACACACACACACACACACACACACACACACACACACACACACACACACACACTTCAAGGTGAGCTCATTGGTTTGTGTGTAGTGATGTCATCACATCAGTCAACTCCCAGCAGATGTCACCTTAACCTCGAAGGCTGCATTTACACAGAGACAGAAAACACAGTTAACCCTGCACAGGGATGTAGTGGAGAAGAACGCTGCATTCAAGTCTAATGGAAAAAGCAGGACATATGAGCTTCTTACAGTGTTCTTATGTGTTCAGGCACAGCATTGAGTGTAGTGCACCCGCATGTCAACAGACAATCTCCTTTTAAGGTACATTTTGAACAGATAAAAAGCCAGTAAAATCTGCATGAATGGATCAAATTAGGTATCAAATATGAAAGTATTACCAGTAAATGCAACCTTTGTTGTCTGTAGAAACCCACATTTGTGTTTCATCACCCTGCACCCAGAAAACAGTCATCACACAGCTGGCTTAGACCCTCTGCTCCACTGTGTGTGTGGTGACTTCACATCCAATACAGACATGAGAACAATGATTACACAGCTGCCTGCGACCCTCTACCTGTATTTTGTGTTTGTGTGCGTCACGTTTGATGTGTTGACGTGTGCAGATGGCTTCAAGTCCTTTTCAAAGCCTCGCGTTAGACACCTTTAAAGTACAAAGTAGCCCACTAAACACAGGATAATCCCAAAAGTAGCACCTTGGCAGATGTGAGCAGAGAGTGTAATATCTGCTCATGATAGAAGAGTTTGCACACAATTCAGTCTTGACTCTCGGAACGGTCCGCATGACGGCCGTGTGTTGCTGTAAATGTCACGTTTGCACGTCCTCTCGCCCCTCTCTAAAGCCTCCGACTAAATAACAGCCACTTGCTTCAAAGACATGGACGCGTGGTGTAATTGTGACCATGATGACGGCTCTAAAACACACCAGGGAGCTGGTTATAAGAGGCTTAAAAGCTGTTATTGTTGAATGCACGAACACCGACGCAACACATGCTCTTTACGGAGATAACTCTCAAGTTGTTAAGTGTAGGGCTTTGTTCAGGATGGAGGCTCTGTTTGTTCTGTCATTAGGCCACTGCAGCACTTAAGCTCTCATCCTGTTGGATTCACACAGGAAGAGCAAATCAGAGCTCTTCATTTCCACCTGGAGCTATAAACTAGAAGAAAACAGGTTTGTACTTCCACTAGAAATGTAATATTTGTGTCATATAAGTTGTATTTTGTACTCTTAAATGTGTGATTTTTGTCTCAGGGAGCCACTAACGTCAGAGCGACAGCTGCAGTATCCTTTGGTGCTAAGGTTCTGGGGCGATTCCTGATCAGAGGGCAGGACCACCTTAAAAAAAGCCTCAAGTGTCCCTCCGAAAAAACACTCAGTAGGACGCAAGATGGCCTCGTGTTGCCGGGTCGACCGCCAGAACAAATTTACAACCCCTCCACTCACCTTAAAGATATAACCCCCAAAATAAATGTTTTGTAAATTTGTTTTATACCTCATTTTTAGTTGTTTTTTTTCTACTGTATTTTTGTACGCGAGTTGTTTTTCTATCAATCGAAGCTACAGAACAAATGAAATCAGATTTTAAAACGTATGCGAGTGTAGGTTCTTCTGTCCGTTAAAGCCAAAGAAGAATGACCTGAAACTGTTCGAGCCAAAGTTCTGTTGTGAAACTGAGCTTCAGATTTCTTTTTTTTGGTCGGCTGGCCACAGCGGCTTTTAAACTCAAGTGTCTTTATTTAGCTGTGGAATAAAAACAGGTCAAAAGAATGGTTAAATGTTTTGGGAAATTTGTTTGCTTTCTTGACGAGAATTAGACGAGAAGATTGATACCACACTCCTCAGGGATAGTGGTATCAAGCTTCTCATCCAACTCTTGGCAAAAAAGCAAATCTTATTTTTCAAATTCCATAAAATATGCTGAATGGAAGATCATTGCCATTGTTGGGTGCGTGAAATCTTTTTTTTTGTAATCAGATTACTGTAATAATGTATTTCCCTGAGCCCTGTGTGCCACGCTCAGATCAGTCCAGCCATATCTCTCTGCACTACTAATCTGTATTTCACACATGATGAAAGGACATTACATGCTTTTTTTTTTGCCAAATATTTTTTACTACTACTACTTCTCAAATCTTTATCTTTTTATAAGATGTGATATTTATAACAATAAAATGTGATTTGGTACTTGACAGGCTTTTTTGGGGATTGTTTTCTCGTTTCCATCCAGGTCTGATGCTAACGGAGGATAATAACCACCAAACATCCAAGACAAGCACACAAGAAGCACAGGAGCCAAACTCTGTTCAGCTGTATTTATATATTTTCCCACACAGCGTCAACTATTTCAAAACAATGTCTTCTTCCATTTGTCCATATGTCAGTTTGAATATTTCATAAGCTTCTATGGTTTCTATGGAGATTACTAATCAATCAAAAACTATTGTACCATGTTGTGGTGTAAACGTATCCATGCGGAAGTACAAAAATGAAAGACAGCATCTGAAAATTTGGCATCCAAATCCCCGATGTGATCGGTCTGATCTCGTGCAACAACGGAAAAAAAACACAAATTAATTTATGTCCAACGCAGACTTTTCGTCTCGAAATCAAATTAAAACTCCCGTGGTTCAAGTCCTTCTGTTCCTCCGGCGTCCCCTCTCCGTCCTCGCTCTCATCTGCCGACCTTGCCCAGCCTGTGGTCCGTCTTGGGGTCGGCTATGATGGCCTGGACGGCTACGATGGCCTCGTTGATCTTGGTCTGGAGCTCCCTCAGCTCCTCGATGTGCAGCAGGCGCAGGATCTGGGCCGCCTCGTTCAGAGTGGCATCTGAGAAGAAATGCAATTTATATTTTACTTTGTTGCCAATATCAATCTGAGGGTTTTAACAGAAATTGTACAATTTCTCTTACTGTCTTCTAGTGTTTTGAATTTGCAAAAAAAGCAGCACTCACCTCCAGTGTCGAAACCCAAGACGTGCTTGTCTAAAGCTACTGGAATACCCTGGGAAACACAGGAACATAAACATGTTATACATGACATGGCTCATTTAAACCACTCAATTAACTTTAAGTTTTTAATTCAAATACGTGTAAAATAGAAGAATCTCTAGACAATAACAATTGCAATACCTCTGTATTCTGGTTGGCTTTAGTGATGGATTCTGGAGAAAGTCTGTCCTGGATCAGAATACGAATAGCCTGGCAACAGTACAGGAAAACACAGATTAGTATGACAATTTTGTATTAAAGTGGACCTATTATGCTTATTTTCAGGTTCATACTTGTATTTTGGGTTTCTACTTGAACATGTTTACATGCTTTAATGTTCAAAAAAAGCTTTATTTGTCTCATAGCGGCTGTGCTGCAGCACCTCTTTTCACCCTCTGTCTGAAACACTCTGTTTGAGCTCCAAAAAAGCCCACTCTGCTCCGATTGGTCAGCTGGCCTACTCTGTTGTGATTGGTCAACCAAACCCAAACTCTTCAGACTCCGCTCCAGCTCCGCTCTAACTAGCTGTGTTTGAGGGCATTCCAAACTAGCCGCTAGGCAGGTATCATGCTTAAGTGTTACTTGGTGACATCACAACGTTACAGAAGAAAAGGCAGGACTTCTAGCAACTTTGGGCTTTGTAACTTTGCAGACCTTTTACACGTACAAAAAACTACATAACACACTAAAGGAAAGGGGAAAGCACAAAGCATAATAGGTCCTCTTTAAATATTAAAAACAAGTATATAAAGTCTGAAGAACCTTAGTCAGGAAGACTTAAGAGAAGTTTAAAAGTACACTCCCACCTTGAGCATAACCAGGTAGTCGTCATGTCGTTGGATCTTTAGGATGTTGGCCAGAGCCGTCACTCCTGCTTTGAATTCTGGTGAATTACCTAAAAGAAAGAAATGATGCTTTCACCTCGGATCAAAGAGATGAAAAAGAAATGGCAAAGTACGAGGACAAGTAGAGAAGTGTTCCTACTTACTGTCAAGGTTGAGGAGAGGGTCGACCACTTTGTCACTGTTGCTGGAGGCTGCCAGCGGCTCACAGTTCTTATACTTGTCCACTGAAGAGAGACACAATATAAACAGTGTGGCGTTATAGAGACTATATTAGTGAGTCCAAACAGGAATATAAAGATTATTTTAAACGTGTTTTGACTTCCATTTGTTTATTGGTTTTCAAGTATATAGCTTGACTGTGACTGGTGAATATTATTCCTTTTATAATGCCTCCATCTACTGGGCATCATCAGTGTTACAGCGTAGTGATACCTTACCATTGTCTCCATATTCATATCTTACAGCCAGACCCAGTAACCAGTCTACAGCCTCGTTCTTCTCCTGATCTCCAAAAGGACAATTCAGGTCCTGCAGGTACTGCACACAGGAAAAGGACACCAAACACATAATGTACAGTAAGAAAGTGCTGACAGCTCCACAACAGTGATGGAAATCCTATTCATAATACCATTCATGTCAGCTTTAAAGGAACAGTGTGTAGCATTTAGGGGACTCTATTATACACGGGCGAAGTTTGCGTTGGTTGCAATCTGCAACCACACCTCTAGATGCCTCCAGATGCTACACACACACACACACTGCGCCTTTAAAGGAGTTATTTTCAACAAGTCAAAGTTTGGCATTAGATTAAAAAAAAAAAAGTGGTGTTACCTTCTGGTAGGCTTTGGGCCAGTCTGAGCTGGGGATGTTCCTCAGGTTTCCTCTGTCCTCTATCTTATAATGTCTGATCTTCTGGTCCTCCAGCCACACAATGCAGTTCCTAAACTGGGTTTCATCTGAGCAGAGAGGAGAAACACATACTAGTTTGCACACTAATAAGCCAAATGGCTACAGTAGAGACACACTGTATAAACCATGCAATCTCAGCCTTCTTTGCAGGATTAAGATAAGGGGCTGCAGAGCAATTAGTTTGCTTTTTATTCCTACTAATTCTCCATAACATCTGCTAAATAGCTTTTACTTCACTGCTTTAACAAGGGTAAAACAAAAGGTGCACACGTCCTTTAACACAGCCGAATTAAAGTATGACGTATGAAATGATTGTAAAACAAATGTTTATCTTGTGTCCTAACATATTCAGGATTTTAAGCCAAAAAACAGCATAAATTTATTATTTTATGAATGGAGTCTGGCACTGCGTTGTCACCAATGACAGAACGTGTGATACCTGCATATACACGTTAGCAGCTCAATGTTTAATAGCCACATTAAGGAGCTCTTTGGAGGGTTTTTATCTCACCTGTGCTGTCAAATCCACCGGGGTTGTGATAGTCTAACGCTGTCAGCTTTCTCCGAAACATTTCAACGTGTGTTTTAGTGTGTAAATAGCTGATTTCTTTAGTGTATAGTTGTCTGGCTGGGCTGTTTGCTCTGCTAGCTGTCGGTGTGGGAGCACTACGCATGCGCGGCCGGACATCCCACAACTTCCTGTTAAGACTTTCAAAATAAGATTCTCCTTTCTGACCACCAGCACTACATGTAAATACACTCATGAATCAGTATTAGTATAACATCACCACAACAGCACTTTTTTAAAGATATTTCCTGTCCCACTTCTATTTTGATACATATTGGTGTATTTTGGCTCAAAAGACAGATTTAATTTTGTATAATTTCTTACACATTAAAGGGACTGTTTGTAAGAATCAGAAATGCTTGTTAACAGCGACACCAGTGGCCGTTAAGTCAACGAAAGTCAGCGTCGGGCTCGCGCTTGCTTGCTCTACATAGACATGAACGAGCATCGCTCAAAACAGTGAGGTGACACACGTCAGCTAAAACCACAGTATCACTCTATAGTTCAGCTGCTTGGCAGTAATGTTAGCTGACCAGATGGAGATCTCTCCATGAATCAATGCTGATCCTAGTGTTGGCTTTTCCTACTTCAGCCCCCCGACCGCGGTCGGAGACGATAACGCTTCTCGCTGCGGAGCCCCGTCACTTCACAAGACACGGAAAACCTCTGTTGGTCTGGAGGAGCAGCATTTATTTCTGCACAAACGTCCACTGTACATTCACTAGAAATTCTCAGAGCTACCAAGTCTTCTGCAGTGTGGAGTGTGTGCACGTGCACGTGAGGTGGAGCGAGCTGAGTGAAGGCAAGCATGCAGAGGAGCAGAGTACAGCAGAGACCCCGACCCTGGAGACCAAAGCTACAGTCTCCCCCGCGTACTACGACCGCGGCCAACACCGTTTTGCAAGATGGCTTCACTATGTGTTGGATTCTTGTCTGAACCGCATAGCCACACGCGAGCGTGAATATGCGAGCGCGCATGGGACACGTACCCGGGTGATTTATACATGTAAGAAGTTACAAACAGTCCCTTTAACATTCCTGCAGTTTTGTGTAGCATTTAACTCATTTCAGTGTTATAAATCATAATTGAAGGCAGCAATGATACTACTAAAAATGATTTAACTTCAAAATTGGAAACATAACTGAGGTGCCACCAGGAATTCTGACTCCAAATATGTTATGTTGGACTGCCTTAAATCTGATAAAATTGTTAAGTTTTTTCAAAATAAAAGTGTAGTTTAATGCACTGAATTAAAATGTAATTCCTAATACCATCTCCCAGTATGTTACACAGAAAGGGGCACAAACTTTGGAAAAGAAATGACAACTTTATTACACTTCACATTTTAAAAAATGAGGCAAAAACCATCCAATGGAAATGATGCAATGGGAAAACTAAACAAAAAAAAACAACTTCGGTTGATGAGTGTTGGTTTATGTGTCGGCGTTTATTTTCAGAAAGGCCTCATGCGTGGGTTAAGGGGCGGGGCTCTGTTGGGCGGCGTGATAGCTATGTCCAGGTAGTCCCCGATCTGGAAACGCTGAGACTGCAACGTCATGGAGTCATCTGCGCCTTTCCTGCCGGATACAGTGTTGCCGATATCTTTCAACCTGTTAGGGGGGGACAGACATGTGTTTCAATATACGGTTCACACAAATTCACTCGACCATTTAATAAGCAGGTGGCCTGCTGTTGGAGTGCGATACCAACCTGTACGGTTTCCCTCTGGGGTCGGGGTAAACGATGGCAAAGCTGAAGTGGGTCCCCTTTTTTCTGGCCTCTGGATACACTTCCTTCACCAGGCTGGTCAGCTCCTTCAGAGTAGCATCCATCCTGAAAAACACACACAGAATAGAGTCAAAAAACACTGACAAATGCTCTATTGACACATAATACGACAAAGAAAATAGAGTGAAATGTCTGCAACCTCACCATGTGTATATCTGCAGTTCGCTAGAGGGAACGTTGCCACGGGCGAATTCATCTGGTCTGTGGTGTCGGCCACTGTTGGTGGTGAATACTCGCAGCAGAAGGGGGCAGGTCTGCAGCAAAAATAAGCATCAAACAGAAGGGTATAAATAAAAAGTGTAGTACGCAGAACGGCAAGACAATATAGACAGGTAATCTAACAAATCAAGTTTTATTTTGAAATTTTTCCCTGGAAAGCTGGTAGAGTTTCAAAAGTTTGCTGCCCCATAGTGGTCACACCGACCATCTACAACACAACATTTTAGTGCAAAAATACAGTAACGTTAGATGTTAACACTATTGCTATCTTTAGGAGGTGTTGAAATTGGTTAGTAGTCATGATAGTATTACTATTAATAGTATCTGAATGCATATACATAAAGTATACACTTTAAGGAGCAGTGTGTAGCATTTGGGGGGCTATATTATCAAAAATTAAATAAATATATTTATAACTAACTATGTTTCCATTAGTGTATAACCACCTGAAACTAAGAATTGTTCTTTTCACATTGAATGAGCCGTTTAAATCGACATATAGTGGAAAAGTCATGCTGATAGTGATACAAGCACCAAATTTGTCTTGATGATTCCAGAGGGGGAATTGGTATTGTGATTAAGTTATATTATAAGTAATGAATTAGTATTATGCTTAAGTTATATTATAAGTAATTAATTAGTATTGTGGTTATATTATAAGTAATGAATTAGTATTATGCTTAACTTATATTATAAGTAATGAATTAGTATTGTGATTAAGTTATATTATAAGTAATGAATTGGTATTCTGGATTGATAACAAATTTATATTTTGATAAGGATAATTATATCAGTAATTAATTTACATTTCTATATGACACAGATTAAGGGTAATAATTATAGTTAGAATAATTATAAATAATAATTATAGTTAGACAAATTTAAATTCAATTAGAGTATATGTATGGCTCAATAAGGAAGCTGGTTAATAATTAATAATTGACTTATGGAGGAGTGGGATTAAATAAGTTTGTACTTCTCACTCCTTTTTGAATATGTAAATCAAGGCATCAAGTGTTGACAATTTATTATGTAAATACTACTCATTTCTGATTATCCACTTGTTGCTATGATCATTCTTTTTCTTTACTTTTTATTTTATTTTTGTATTCGAAATACATTTTGAAATTAAATGAAGTAAACTTGAAGTACACTACTTTTTGTAAGGGCACTATTGTATGAAAGTCTGCCAGACGTCCTCATGATTTATGAAACTTGCATGTTTTAGTTTTTCCCTTCAATAACACTGAAAAGGTTCAATGTGTGTTTCTGCACAAGCACTAACATGCTAGCACTAGCACGCTGCAGAAGCTACTATTCACTCTCTGTTGATTAACTGGTGATGACCAGAGCATGTCGTATCTTACATAAAGATGAACTAGTGCTGTATCTTTGTTATAATGTCTGTACTTAGTCCTGAAGTCAAACTGTCTCCTAGGTAACAGTTAACGTACTGTTAGCATGTGTGGCTAACTGAGCTAGCATGCTAGAGCTAGCTCAGAGCTCATTTAGGTAAACAAGTTCTCTTTATTACCTTTTCTCGGTCGATGGGCTTCTCTGGCTCCTTCTTGATCTCTTCCTGTGTAATCCGTGATTCAAGAGCCATTGTTTTGTTGTTTAACCGATGTATTTAAAGCACTTTAGGAAACGTTACCGACCTTTAGCTTCAACCACCGTGCTGCAGCGGCTAATGAGAGCGAGGGCTGTTTCCGGTTCCGGTGTCGTTTTTCTTCTTCTTTGGTGTTTTATTGGTGGTTGGCAAACCATCTTAGAGGCGCATTACCGCCACCTACTGGACCACTGGAGTGAATATATGTGCGTCATCTATCTCTGTACAGTGAATATCTTTGTTTTATCTATCTCTGTACAGTAAATATCTGTGTCGTTTATCTTTTGTACAGTGAATATCTTTGTACAGATGAAACAAAGATATTCACTGTACAAAAGATAAACGACACAGATATTTACTGTACAGAGATAGATAAAACAAAGATATTAACTGTATAAAAGATAAACAACACAGATATTTACTGTACAGAGATAGATAAAACAAAGATATTAACTGTATAAAAGATAAACAACACAGATATTTACTGTACAGAGATAGATAAAACAAAGATATTAACTGTATAAAAGATAAACGACACAAATAATTCACTGTACAAAGATAGATAAAACAAAGATATTCACTGCACAAAAGATAAACGACACAGATATTCACTGTACAGAGATAGATGACAAAGATATTTGGAGCGAGGGGGAGGTATGAGATGATAAGTTGAAAGGTGTTTTAATGATACCAGTATATTTATTTATCATGTAAATATATTTAACTTACACTTTCAGTGATATAGGTCAGTAAGTTAAGTGTTGTTCTTGATCCCATTTAAAACTTTAAACTTGTCTTTGGTAAGGGTGGCTGATCCAGGATCAGTCCACCAAGTCCACCTACGGAACTGAGACCTGCTATTCAGTCACATGCTGCTCTCCCCCTCACTCACTACAGTGTGTGTGAGTGTTGTACAGTGTGTGTGAGTGTTGTACAGTGTGTGTGTATCTTGAATCCCGACACTGGCCCCCTCTGTTCTCCCTTTCTCCCTACTCATTCACTTTGTGTGACCGTGATCAGAATGGATGGCATAGATCTGCTTGAAACAATCCGCCAGCCTTTCTCCCTCTGTTTTTCTTCTTTAGCCCTGTCCCGACTGAAGGATCAAACAGTGGGTCTCAGAGTCCAGTGACACTGATATCCATTCATTGATATGCATCAGGAATAAGTGTCGCTGTTATTCCCATAATGACTCCATTAGAATCACTGACGCCCTCTCTGTCTCAACCCTTCCTGCCTCTCCAGATCCTGCAGGGCCAAGTTACATGTAGTGAATGTGATGCAGAGGAGACTCTAAATACAGTGTCTACAACTCTTGCTTTATTTATGAAAGCTAATACCAATTTGTGGTCAAATGGTAACTCTTAAAGAGGACCTATTATATGCTTATTTTCAGGTTTTGGGTTTCTACTAGAATATGCTTTAATGTTAAAAAAAAGCTTTACTTTCCTCATACCGGCTGTGCTGCAGCACCTCCTTTCATCCTCTGTCTGAAATGCTCTGTTTGAGCTGTTATGCAAATGTGTCACTTGGTGACATCACCACGTTACGGAAGAAAA
Organism: Sebastiscus albofasciatus; assembly: GCA_916701655.1. Taxonomy (NCBI): domain Eukaryota; kingdom Metazoa; phylum Chordata; class Actinopteri; order Perciformes; family Sebastidae; genus Sebastiscus; species Sebastiscus albofasciatus. The sequence goes on along the minus strand of CAKAOI010032089.1, from coordinate 84,715 downwards.
GGCGGGATTTCAAGCGAGGCTTTTCAGGCAGTTCAGGAGCAGTGTTCCCGTGGGGGAGAGTAAATGTTTTTGCAAACCAAGTCTGTATTTTTCGTATGCGTTTTTAACTCTGTCTTCCGATGAAAAATTTTACGCACAATGAGTCTGATGCATTTTATTATTCTATTTGTTGCGTAAATTCGCAGTACGAGACAAAATTGGACTAATTACGTGGGTGCAATGGATAGGGTTTGTCCCAAACAGGGCTAATGAATGAATGACATTAGCAAATAGCTATGGTTTAGCTGCCTAGAGCTCAGTCGATACAGTCTGATCTTTCGTACATCCTTTGTTTAGCAACCATCCCTGATTCCAAGCTGTTCTGTAATCACCTGCCACAATCTCTTTAAATTCCTCATCAGGGTATTATTTTATTTCTTTATTGTAAAGTGTTTTGTACTGAGGGACAGAGTGAATCAGTTTATCAGATGCCATTTTGGTCATCAAAGTTTCAGAGACGGTGTTAAAACGCAATTAACTCAACATGAGTTTGTATTTATTATTAACGTGCGACAATTTTGGACGAAAAATAAGCACAAAAAGCACAATAGGTCCTCTTTAAACAAAATATTTTTCACTAATGTACTGGTACATTGATGTCCGCAAACATATCCTACCATTGTAGCTCGAGCAGAATGTTACAGCTTCCGCAAAAGTTTCAGTTTAGTGAGCATCCACAGTGTGAACGGAGGAAGTTGGTTTTGCTCCCACACTTCAACAAAGAACGGGGGAAGCTCATAGGTCACAGTCATTAGCAGCACACAGAGCTGCACTGTCCCGCAGGCCGACCAATTGCCAAGTGATGGCTGGACTCTGAGAAGTCACTTTTGACTCTTTACCTGGATTCTGTTACACTCACAAAGGGATCACACATACTGTACATACACACACTTTTTCACTACAATGCAACTTTGTTCTTTCAATTAACCCCCTGACTTCCACACTGCATGGGCACCATGTAAGAATAACAGATGGTTGACCATTTAATATCGAGCAATTAAAGTTGTTCATAACCATCCTTACTGTCACATATTATAATGGCATGATGAAAGGGGCGCTCCACTGATTTTACACATCAAGTGTCTTTGGAGTATGGAGGACGGAACCTGCCAAAATCCCAAATAAATGACTCGATAAATTAAATAAATAAATAAATAAATAAATTAAATAAATAGATAAATAAATAAATAAATGAATATGTCATTAAATGTAGCAAAAATAATATTAAAAATAAATGTAGCCATTGATTAATCGATCAAATGTGACATAAATTGACATTTCTGTTTTAATTTGCTTCTCTATTTATTTACCTTTGTATTAATTCCCTTATTTATTTCCTCTTCCATTTGTTTTGAATTATTTCTGTATTTATTTTAATAATCTTTAAATTTGCTTATTTTTTCATTTATTTTGTATTTGTTATACATTTATTTTTAAATGTACGTATTTATTTTAGTATTTATGTATCTATTTATTTATGGACGATTTTCTCTTTGCATTTCACCCCTTAATTTCCCTCCCAAACTTATTTATTTCTGTATTCTTTTCTCTACACATTTCTTTTTAGCTTTCCAAAGTAAAAAAACAAAACAAAATAGACCCAAACTTGTAACTAAACATCAGGTTATCTGGACTTGCTGCTTTGTTTTTAGCAATTATTTTCTTCATGGTTTTGCACTAACCTTTCACTGAAACTCTCACAAAACAACCCCATTATTGTATTTTGGAGGGGCAGACACAATATATAGTAATGGTGTTTTATTATCGGTGACTGTGCATTGAAATTAAATCAAAATCACTTTACAGTTTCTTCTCTTTGCTTCATTTCTCCATAAATATTCTCTCCCATATGTGACTTCTTGCTTCAAAATATTGAAACAGATTTGCCACTGTGAGGTTTTATTTTGAAAGTCCCCACAGGAAGTCACCTCATATTGTTCTGCCTGTCTTGACACTGGAGGCATCTTTTATTTCATGCAAAGAGCAAAAACCAAGAGCTGCAGGTTTTTTGCTCAGTATATTAGATCCACCAGATCCCATTCAACTTTTCTTAATTTTAATGAAGCCAGTAGTGATGCCACAGTGAGCTGTTTGTTTTTGTGCTGGAAAGGACCATGTGGAATATTTTCCTGCAAACAACCTGACTCTGCAGACCCAAGGTGAGAAAAGCACTTTATTATTTATTTTTATTTTAAAATTGTCTAAAGACTGAATCACTTTTAGAAGACGAATTTTAGAAAATAAAAAATGTTGTTCATTCATCATTATAATTCACGGTAAATACTGTTTTTTTGTGGGTTTTTTGTGTTTATTTTTTAAAAACTTTTTTAGTAAGCGTATTACAACTGGAAACAATTGGTTTTACTATAATGAATATATCATGCATATCATAGATATCAGTATAATCAGGGAGTCAGTCAATGGTTGGATGTGAATGGTGATGCTCAGTGAGGACTGTAGTAGTGTGGGTTTGGTCCAGCTCAGTACAGTCCACAGTCCACAGTGGGCAGAGAGGTTCATCAGTTCACATGAATCCTGGCACTGGGCCTTCTCTCTTCCTCCTCCTTTCATTCCTTTTCATCCTCTTCTTCTTTCAAAACTTCTCTTTTGTTTCATCTCTGCTTTCATCTTTTGCCGCCGCCTTCCTTCTGAATTTCCATCTGTCAGATCAGATGTGTAGGTCAGAGGAACCAGCCAAACCTGGTACATCAATCCATGTTTATACATCATATGATTGTATTGTTCTTCTCGTGTTCCTTGTATTGTTCTTCTCATGTTCCTGACTGTTTCTCCAGGATGTCTTGGCCGGCTCTGTACGCTCAGTTAGTCGGGGCAAACCGCCACTCCACCAGCCTGGGGAAAATCTGGCTCTCGGTGCTATTTATTTTCCGGGTCATGGTGCTGGTTGTTGCTGCTGAGAGCGTCTGGGGGGACGAGCAGTCTGACTTCACCTGTAACACACTACAGGTAAGGCACACAGTCACTGATATTATCCTGTACATATATACATTTTCATGTTGTGTCACCTATATGTGGGATGTCATGTCATCAACATGTCATTTACCTGTGTGTGAATACAATTTCATTGTTGGAACAATCTGTGTGTGTCTGTCTCTGTTTCTCAGCCCGGCTGTGAAAACGTCTGCTATGATCAGTTCTTCCCTGTCTCCCACATCCGTCTATGGTGTCTTCAGCTCGTCTTTGTCTCCACACCGACGCTCCTGGTCGCAATGTACGTGGCCTATCGGAACCACAACGATAAGAAGAGGATAACGCAGGTTTGTGTGCTGTTTCATTTGTCTGCCGTGTCATGGGTTGTCTTGTCATGTCATGTCCTGTCACGTCTTTTCTGGTCGTGTCTTGTTTTATCTTGTCTTTTCTTGTCCTTTCTCTCTTTTATATTGCCATGTCATGCTTTAACATCTCATGCTTTATCATGTCATGCTTTATCATGTCATGTCAAGTTTTATATTGTCATGTCATGTCTTGCTTTATCTTGTCATGTCATGTTTTATCATGTCATGTCATGCTTTATCATGTCATGTCATGCTTTATCTTGTCATGTCATGTTTTATCTTGTCATGTCATGTTTTATCTTGCCATGTCTTGCTTTATATTGTCATGTCATGTTTTGTCTTGTCATGACTTGCTTTAACTTTTCATGTCATGTCTTTTTTATGTCTTAATGCTTTATATCTTTTCTGGTTGTGTCTTGTCATGTCACATGTCTTTTGCTGTTTTGTCACATCTGAACTTATCTTATATTATACTATGTCTTGTGTTTTGTTGTCATATCATGTCATGTGCTGCTTTACCTTGTCTATCATCTCTTGCCTTGTCAAGTGATATCTCGTCATGTCTTGTCTTGTCATGTCATCTCTTCTCTTATCGTCTGTAGTCTTGTTTTATCTTGTCATGTCATGTCATGCTATGTCAAATCTTTCGGGGTTGTGTCTTGTCTTGTCTTCTGTTGTCTTGTCTTGTCATGTTATATCATGTATTTTGCGGTTGAGACTTGTCTAGTTTTATCTTGTCATGTCATGTTATGTCATGTTGTGTGACAGGTTTCTGGTAGAGCTGGTTTGCTCAGCAACAAAGGCCAGGAGGAAGATTTGGAGACGCTAAAGAGACGGAGACTCCCAATAGCTGGCGCCCTCTGGTGGACGTACGCCTGCAGCCTGGTGTTCAGGCTGCTGTTTGAAGGAGGCTTCATGTACGATCTTGACTCTGATTTTCCGTGTGCCATATTACTGGTTTTGTATAATCAAAACATGCTGCCTGTCTCCACACAGTACATGTCTTTGTCTCTCCAGGTATGCCCTATACGTGGTATACGATGGTTTCGAGATGCCACGGCTGGTGCAGTGTGACCAGTGGCCATGTCCAAACCTGGTGGACTGCTTCATCTCACGCCCTACTGAGAAAACTATCTTCACCGTTTTCATGGCCACTGCCTCCTCCATCTGCATGGTCCTCAACATGGCTGAACTTGCATATCTCGTTGCTAAGGCTATCACTAGGTAGAGGTATTAATCAGTCAGACAGTCAGGTGATTAATTACAATCTGATGTCCTTCATGCTTAATCTGGGTTATCAAAATGCAGAAAGTGCTTAAGTTAACTTCTTGTTTTTCAGGAGTCTCTGCGGTCAGAAGGAGAAGAAAACATGCAGAAAATCTAGCAGAGAGAGGACGCAGAATAAGACAAATCAGAAGTTATTTGTCTCAACATGAGGAAGCAGCAACAAGGTGGACAACACATGCAGAAGACAGACTTTCAAAATACTTAAAAGACTATTACAAGTTGTAGCCTACACAGGTGAATGACCTAAAAGATAAAAACAACTCAAAAAGTGGACATTTTCTATGATACCTAAGGTGTTAATATGTAACATTCAAGGGGTGGAGAGGATGGATTCAATGTTTTTACATGATAGACTTCTATCTCAGATTGTACATCAATACTTAATTGTCAATTCTTAATTGTCAATACTTAAAGGTCTCATTGCTTTTATGTAGACAAATATGTAGAAAAAAATAATACATCTACAGAGCTTGTAGAAAGGTGTCGAATAAAAGTGGCTTTTAATGAAAAAAATATAATGATTGTGAATTAATCATTTAAAAAATGTTGGCGGGTCCAAAATGAATATTTTGTTTATCTCCGTGAAAGATATCTGACATCCGGTTCCCACTTGCTGAAAAGTTGCTGAATGTTACATTTAAATTAATTGAATATAAATGCATAAAAAAAGCAAAAGCATATAGTCAGAAACATACAATCCATTAAACCATGTGGTTCATCAAGTCATAAAAATACAAAAAAAAGAAAACATGTTAAACTGTTTTGACAAAAGAAAAAGGAAAGAAATGGAGTGATCACATGTATTCTCATTTACAGCAGATGCATCAAGTGATCTACTGTATTGACCTCTGTTGACCTCTGCTGGTGGCCGGCAGTGACTGCACCACCACCTGCCCTCCGCTGAGGGACAGTCACCCCATAACAAGTAGGCTAACCATGGTGAAATACTTTGTGGTCTTTAAAGGTCGTCTATATGATATCCAGAGCATTAATATAGCAGCAAACAACTATATGTGTAAAGATATAGTGGAGTACTATTGTGAAGAGAAAGTAAAGTCTAAACGTCAACAGTTGTTGGAAAAGATAGCTTTAACCATTCAGAAAATTCACAAAATATTCTGCTTCAATCCATATATCTGTTGGCGTTTAGCCTTTCAAAAACAGCATTTTCACTGCATTCAAAAGACCAGCTCATTTAATCCAATGAATCACTTAATTCAAATTGAGAATTTTGTTTGTTTGTTTGCGCCCAGCCTGAAGACTTTCATGTCGAAACATTGGTATTTTATTTAATAATTTTTTTGCATCATGGTCAGCACTTCTCCAATACTGGTGTGCGTTCCTTTTCTCTATCATCCTGGTTGCAGACCCGGTGCCATGTGCAGAGGTGAGCCCAACTATATCTAGTTACAGTTACTTACAACTTTTGTTCAGCAAGATAATCTCCACAAATGAACCGCTTTTGTGATTTTTTGAAGCCTGAATACAATCAGCAGAAGTGAAATGCTAATGTTAGGCTATAAACGAATTGCACCACCGTTGCACGACTTCACGTCACCACCACTAAGCTAAAGGTGGACCAGTGTTCGGCGTGATGACGTTTAGTCCCAGTTAGCCACTTGGTCCTGGTTTCAATGATGATAAGTAATATACATATTTAAGTAACCCTTTAAATGTCAAGGTTGCCACACTAGTGAAGAAATTAACCAACTATCTGTTTTACTTTTAGGTACTAGGGAGTCTGGAATATCAGTACTTCCACCAGAGGAGACTTTGTCGGCATCTTCCACATCCACAGCCAAGCTCACTGGCTCTGTTGCTGGTTTCATCATGCTGGGAATACCTCCGATACTTCTCGGCCTTCACAGGTATTAACAGTTTCTACATAACTGGGGTAAACTGTGAAAACGAATGTCTTTAGTTTAGGAACAGAAACACCCACATCTTGACTTTGCACAACTTACTCAGCAGGCATCAGACATAGATAAATGATATCTTTTTTCAAATTTACACAGCAAACGGGGGGTTATGAAACTCAGGTTGTGCAAATGGCATTTAAAATATAATGCTGGGTAAATAGGAGAGGACCCAAAATAGATGCCTGCGGCACACCCATAGTCACAGCAAGAATTAAAGCACTTAAAGACAACCCTTCTTTTGGATAATAATAATATGCATGATCTTTTTAATAAAAAAAACTGGTATTCTATATGAAAATCCTTTATTTTTTTCTTGTTAAAAAAAAATATAACCTTGATAGCCTACTTATTCTCATTATATAAATAAGGTATTTCTAATATCAGCAGCCTATTACTGCTAGCCTACTACTTTCGTGACTATGATAATATAGTCCCAATATTATTAATATAATATATATTATTATTATTAATAATATATATTTTATGTATATATTATTAATATATATATTATTAATATAATATAAATATATATATAATATCAATGCCACTTCTAGCCTACTATAGCAGTTATATTAATACTAATAATATGCCTAATCTTTTTAATTATTATTCTCTACAAAAATCCTTTTTTTTCTTGTTTTATAGTAGTACTAGTAGTTTTAAATAGTTTTAAATGTGGCTTGTCAGTGATGTGATGTGAGTCTCTGTCCCTATACCTCCACATACACACGCACACACACACGCGCACACACACGCATGCACACGCGCTCATTGAAGCACGTCCCTTCCCCCTCCACCACCCCCCTCGTGCGCCCCATCCACGGGGACACCAATGTGTGACAGTGGCGGATGGCCTTGGCCACGCGGGACGCAGCCGCTGCGCTTCGCCTTCGCTTCGCCAGACAGGTTTCTTCTCTCCTCTCTCTCCCTCTCTCTCTCTCCCTCTCTCTCTGTGTGTGACTCTCTCTCCCTCTCTTTAATCTCACCTGGCCTCGAGCCACCCCCCCACCCTCACCTGTGGGAGTAAAAGAAAGAAAGAAGAAGAAGAAGAGGAAGAAGTTGGAGAAGAAGCTGTTGGGAGGGAGCTTGTTCCAGAGGAGAGAGGTAAGCAGGTGGATGCTGGAGGGATGGGGGTTTGGATGAGGAGGAGGAGGAGGGAAGAGGAGGGATTATCATTTTTCCATCCTTCCACCTGCTGGATTATAGGAGCACCTCTCATGCTGCGTTCACTTACCCATGGGAAAGACATGCACACAGGAAGCCATATATAAACCATACTCATATTACATGAAGTGTGGAATTGACGTTTTCTGATAAAAACTGAATTTATAATCTTTGCAATTAATTCAGTTTTGTGGATATGTATATACTGTATGTATATATATTTATATGAGGTTGGTTTTATGTATATGAATATGAATTTATCTCTTGACACTGCACTATTACAACAGGTAGTACTTTTCTTTTTCTCATATTTCTTTTTTATTATTATTTATTTATTTTATTTTTTATATATATGTTGTTGTTGCTGTCTGTATGTCCCTTTACAAGTATGTGTATGTATTCCTTTAAAATTCAGTTTTGAGATTTAAGACTTTTGGAGTAATTACTATAATCATTAAAACAACTGAAACAGTAAATGAATTAAATATTTATTCAAACAAGCTAAAAGAGTGTAGAATATAGTACAAAATGTAATTTTATTACAGTATTTTTTAATATACTGTACTTTGAATTCATGCAATGAAACTTAAAACCAGTGTTCCTAATGGGCGATTATGTTTCTTTTTGCAAATTAGAGTCCAAGTGTCCATATGTTTATTCTGGGATGTTTTATGGTGGATGTTAATTTCTTGGGGCCCAAAACTTGGGTGCTTTTATTTTATTTATTTATTATTTTATAACTTGGACAGGGGCCTCAAAACTTGGCCGCTTTTATTTGTTTGTTTATTTATTTATTGGTGGACTCCTTCCATCAGGGCTTGCCTTCGTACATCTTTATCGACATCTATAGAACTGTAGACGTCCTTTTTCATCCACACTTTTACACATCTTTATTTACATTTTGTAGTGTTGCACACCGTTATCCACCTTTGCATACCTTTATACTCATTACGTCACCTTTGCGCATGCTTCTTTACCAAAATATCATGCACTTTTCCACACTTTATGCACCTTTGGGAATTTTATTCACTTTTACGTGCACCTTCTGTGTATCCTGACACACTTTGTGACCCTGAGCTGTGAGCATAATTCCTTCAAGAATCATCACTGGTCATGCACCCAGCTATTGCCCATGTGTAAGCTTACCTAGGTGACTTATAATGTTCATGGATGTGCATCGAACCAAAATCAGTCTACCTGATTAACTGGGAAACGAGCAGAATAGTCTTTCGTGTGAACATCGCCGCTGTCTGCGTATCTTAAAAAGGTTTTCCAGGGTGCGAGCGGCAGGTCAAGAGTTAACTGTTTGGGCTGTTTTAGCACAAAGACCTCTGATCCATCAAAAGCACACGCCAGCCAGGACAATGCCCATCTGGCAGCTTCTCCATTGTCTGTCTTGACAGATGGTATTTCATCACGTCAACACATCATGTACATGTACACATGCCACTGTTAGATTGGCGTAGACAGTTACAGTAGTCTGTCCATTTATTTACTGAGACTATTATCCTCTCTTCGTTCAACTGCAGGGGTTTGGAACAGTCACTGGATGTTTTGGGACTTCAGTTTAGCAGAGATGTATGCATTTGTGACACTTTTATTGTATTAAAGGGGCAATGCAATAGAACACAACTTTATTAAGGCTGTTATATTTCCTTTATGGACTTTCAGTGCTTTTTCAGACTGCTGATTTACTACTTGTGAGGCGTAAATAAGAGCGAAGTTTTGGGATTTGCATCCAAGTGAAACAAGTTGTCACTGGCTTCACATTGGTGAAGCAGTGTGTGGTACTGTAACTTGTGTATGTGTTTGCGTGTCCGTACATATCGGTCGATCCCAGGCAAACATTTGCCCCCCTCAGCATTCCTGGGATGTGATGAGTCCGGCATTCAACTGGGACAACCTGTTATCCACTCATTCACTTCCCACAGATGGCCAGCCATTGTCCACTAGCCAGCCAGCTCTGGGACACACACAAATACATGCACGTCTGCAAGCAAATGTACATGTAGATAAAGTAAGAAAGGCATGCACGTACTGATTTTCCCTACATGCATAAATACGTGCATTCACATTTGCAGAGAATGACATTCTAACTCATGCCAAAGCGTTTGATAGAACTACTTGTCCACCAGAGGATAGCATGTCAGTTTCACGTTTTGCCTCGCCGAGGCGTGGATATTACTTGCGTGTATTAACCAGCAGGGGGCAACAAAACTCACTTAGGTTTAGGAAGAACGTCATGGTTAGCCTTAGCATACAACGCAACATAAGTACGGAAAACAGGTCACAAACATCACTAAAAAACACGCCATAAACGACACTAAAGCACTCCACAAACATCACTAAAAAACACGTTACATACGTCGATTAAAAACGTGCCGCAAACGTCACTAAAACACGTCACAAACATCACTAAAAACAAGCCACAAACGTCCCTAATGTAAGTTACAAAACAACACTGGTCTCCTGGTTAAAAGCCCTGTTTTTTGTTGTCGTGCGACCGTCTGGACATACAGATGTACGTGCATGGATATAGTTTTAATCTGCCTTTATAGTTGTCTAATGTTCTTTGGTCAGCTTCCTCAGAAAAGTCCCACAACCATTCGTGCAGAGTCCTAATTTTAGTCGGCATAGAGTCACTAAACATGAATCAATAAACATGAGGTTTGGTTGTGTCATACGATAAATTGACTCCATGCAGTTCTCAAATGTTGACTGTCTCTGATTTATATTATTATTTTAGTAGTTTAAGAATGATAAGCATTTCAAAGTGGTGGGATTTCATCCATGTATGTGAAATTTGCCAGTAAATGAGAATCTTGTGTGATTTTTGGTGATGTATAAAGATGACGAGAATTTTGTCTCTCCTTTCCAGATATATTTTTTCTTCTGAACTCTGGTCGATGGATTTATCACTGACAATACAAGAATATTTTAGTAAGTCTGCCTTCCCTTTCCTTATAATGACAATTTTTGTTATTTCTTCTGACCTCAAAACCTGGAATAGACATTTCATTCGTATCCTGGTCTGTTCTATTACTGAATGTGAGTGGATGATAACAGCCTTCTGAACCTATTAGGTGTAGCAGGCTCCCTTCTAACCCATATCTATGAGGCTGATAACTGATGATAGCGGCTATTCAATCAGCTGATAACATTCAATGCGGGTGCATTGGTTTTAGTCTTTACATAAGTATAAATGGAACACTTTTTCATTCCCTATACTCCCCTCACTGGGGCTTCCTGTGTTCTTCATCACAGACTCTTGTTTTCCTCTCCAGGCTAGAAAATTGAGTGAAGCATGGGTGACTGGAGCTTTCTAGGGCGGCTGCTGGAGAATGCTCAAGAACACTCCACTGTGATTGGAAAGGTGACTGATTGACTATTGATTAACTTGATAGATATGAAATGATGTCACATTATATCTGACCTTCTCCATCTGGGCTGATTAATCCTTCTGCTCTTCCTCCCCAGGTTTGGCTCACTGTCCTTTTCATCTTTCGCATCTTGGTGCTGGGCGCAGCAGCCGAAGAGGTGTGGGGCGACGAGCAGTCTGACTTTACTTGTAACACGCAGCAGCCCGGTTGCGAGAACGTCTGCTACGACGAGGCCTTCCCCATCTCCCACATCCGCTTCTGGGTGCTGCAGATCATCTTCGTGTCCACGCCCACTCTCATCTACCTGGGCCATGTGCTGCACATTGTCCGCATGGAGGAGAAGAGGAGGGAGAGGGAGGAGGAGCTCAGGAAGGCTGGACGCCACCAGGAGGACCACGACCCTCTCTATCACAACGGAGTCGGTGATGGAGGCGGAGGAGGTGGTGGAAAGAAAGAGAAGCCACCAATTCGGGATGAGCACGGGAAGATCCGGATCCGCGGGGCGTTATTGAGGACCTACATCTTCAACATCATCTTCAAGACTCTGTTTGAGGTGGGCTTCATCCTGGGACAGTACTTCCTCTACGGCTTCCATCTGAGGCCGCTCTATAAATGTGGCCGCTGGCCCTGCCCCAATACTGTGGACTGCTTCATCTCCAGGTTAGAGAGTTTTTATATTTGTGTGTTTGTTTATTTTTTTTCAACTACACTGAAACTTTATCATATTGCTCTATACATTTACGTGAATTGCCCCTTACCTTGACCCGAAAGCTTGGTTATACGCCCAAACAGAAGCGTGCACGGACAGTTGCGGACAGCTGCAGACACCACGGATCTGATTGTATAGAAGTCTATGAGAAAATGAGTCTACTTACTTACTACTCACTTGATTTATTACCTCAGTAAACATTGTAAACATGAGTTTATGGTCTCAGTCTCTAGTTTCAAGTGTTCTTCAATACAGCATGATGTTCATTTAGTAAATTATGGTCCTATTTAGAGTCAAATAGACCATAAAGCAGGGTATGTTTTAAGGCGTGGCTACCTTGTGATTGACAGGTCGCTACCACAGCGTTGTCCAGTCCTTGTCGAATAATGCTCCCCACTTTATACGCATTTGTTATACTATTTCTGGAAACATTTTCTATGAATACATTTTGTGAATTAAATCTGATTTGGTTCGTCTGTTGTTGCAGGCCCACTGAGAAGACAATCTTCATCATCTTCATGCTGGTGGTTGCCTGTGTCTCTCTGCTCCTCAACCTGCTGGAGATCTACCACCTGGGCTGGAAGAAGGTCAAGCAGGGGGTCACCAACGAGTTTATACCCGACCGCGGGTCGCTGCTGCCAGGCGGAGACGAGCCCGGCGACGCAGAGACTATCCCGGAGCAGACCTCTCCGCCAGTGCTCGACTGTTTGCCGGCGTACGCCAGCGTGAACGTGGTGGGGTGCGGAGCAGCAGGGGGAGGAGCCACGGCGTTCCACCCAGATGACTTCCTGTCCTCTTCTTTTTACGGTGAGAAAGTGAGTGTCGGGAGCCGTGGGCAGCTGATGGCGATGGAGCAGAACTGGAGCAACATGGCACTGGAGCTGGAAGGAAAAAACTCTTCCTCTACCTCCTCCTACCCTCCTCCTCTTCCCTCTCCTCCCACCTCCGCCTCCTCCTCTCCTCACGAGGAGACCAGCCCACCACTTCCAGAGGGGGAGCAACACTCCATGTTTCCTACACTCCCTCTTCGCACCCCTCTCTCCACCCTCGCACCGGCAGAGGCAACGGATGATGAAAACACATCACCTTACATGGTCCCACATGACGACTACACCGTGGTTACCAGGGCGGAGATGCATCAGCCTCCGGCTTCTCCTGCCAGAGACATCCAGAAGCCGAGTCGGTCCAGCAGGAGCGGCGTCCGAGCTCGCCCCGATGACCTGGCGGTGTAGCTTAAACACACACACACTCACACATTTACACAACCATGCATACATGGTGTGCACACATAGACAATTTACATGAGCAATTTTTTTTAACAGTATAAAACCACACAAGCACGCCCTCCAGCAAAAGACATGCGTGCAATTAAGACGTGCAAAACACACATTCAGCTGGGGGTGGTTGCTTATTTTCATCTCATAATTATGAACTAGAAGTAGGGTTAGAAAGAGTTTGGCCAGACATGAGCTTCTCAACTTGTAAGACATCAGCTCATAGGGGCTTTGCAGAAATCTCATAGTACATCTGGAGTAATTTCAGAGAACAGTGGAGAGATGGCTGTGCACACAGGGGGTCCAACTCTGAGTATACCAACATTTAAAACACTTATTCATATCAAATTGAAATAAAAAAAACATTATAGTTGATACAAAAGGTGGGAGCAACACTGTTGCGCAATTTAAAAGACATACATTAATAATGCTCCATGGATATGTGCAGGGCAGGAAGGAAGCCAGTTCAAAATTAAAGGTGCTATATGTGAGATTGGGAGCATGTCTGTTGCCTCTGCACGGCTCTCAACATGGCGACGACTGAGCCGGCAGCCCGCAGCTAATGGTGCTAAGAGTGCTAACAGTGCTGGCAGTGTTAACGGTGCTAACAGCGCTAACGGTGCTAATGGTACTAACCGTGCTAGCGGTGCTAACAGTAAAAACTACGGCAAAAGTGCTGACAGAGCTAACAGTGTTAACCTGGGGAGAACCGGAGGATGTGTGCTACACTTCCGCAACAGGGCCGTCGGTCGGGACGGCGTTATCGGCAGCTGTGAGCTAGCAAGTGGGGCACGCTCACATGCACTTAAAGCTCGTGCGTCCGGCCCGGCTATGTCAACAAAGGACGGAGAAGCACTGGTTACAACGCATGCAGAGGGAGAGAGACTTCAGTCTCTGCTCAGGTAGACATTACTCCTCTAGATCTTTACATAGACAATAGTTGTTTGATCGCTATATTAATGCTCGTCGGGGGCACGCTCACATGCACTAAAAGGTACTTAATGGGCTAAATTATTTTTTTTAATGATTAGTTGCTTGGCACGAAGAGAGAAATTAAGAGCCAACATGGCTGCCACTCACTGTTCTGGCCATAGTCTCACTTTTCTTTGGAGAGGTCTTCCATTAAATGGGCCTCACAAACACGTACACATACACACACACACACACACACCTACAGTATATAGTATATATAGCCAGCACAGACATATATAAGGAAAGGTTATAGTGATGATGGTGATGATGATGATGATGATGATGATATGATGATGATTGGACTAACTAATAAGTTTGGGAGAGCGTAGAGGCAGCAATACTATATTCTTTTTCTTTCATCTTTCTTTCATTTTTTTTGTGCTGGGAGACATCAGAGGAGAGGTTTGCACTTTTGTTTCTTTATTTTTATTTTTTCTCGTGACGTGATGATGGAGCTGAACGGGTCGTGTCGAATCTGTCCGTCCGTGTGTACGGCGCCGCTCGCCCAGCCTGTAGTTTCAATGAAGAGAGGGATGCATTGACGGAGCAGATGAATGAAGGAGGAGAGCGATAAAGCAGTCCCACCCTGAGACATAGTCCTTAGGCTGCACAGGCTGTGTGAGACATAGTCCTTAGGCTGCACAGGCTGTGTGTGTGTGTGTGTGTGTGTGTGTGTGCGTGCGTGTTACCGTAATCTTGTTTCAGTGTTTACAAAATGACATCTCTGCAGTTACATCAGGGTAAACTATAAAGTATATAAATATGTAAATATATAATGATTGATAGTATTGATAGGCACCACAGGATGTTATACAGAACTACATTTTAAAAAGTTAGTTTCTGGTCAAGCTGCAATTTTTTAGCGACTTTTACCGAGAAAATCAAAAGTGCTTTCGCGGTTTTCTGACATCGGCCCCAAAGGTCACCAATGTTAGAAGACAGAATCAATATATTTACGTCAATTTTAAGCTTCGCAGCTTGAACAGAGCATAAAAATCAGTACCTTCTTTCTGATGCTTGTGTTTGCAGTGTGTTACTGAACTGTCGAGTTCCCCCTAGCTGTATAGGAGGACTCGCAGTTATTTTTCTAGTCTAGCTGTAGATTATACAGTAGCGTTTCGATTTTTTTGAAAGAAAGAAAGCAACGTGATCTAAAAAAAAAAGTGCTAACTTTTATTTCTCTGTCAGTTCTTAACAGATATCCCACACAGGAATGTTAATTTCCTGTTCTTCTCATTGATTCCTGCCAAAAAAAACAAACAAAAAAAACAAAAATGGCTGATATAAATTCACTTCCTAACAGCTTTAATTTATGAAATCAAATAATTAATGTTCATTCAGGAATAAAAAAAATGCACCCAGTTAGAGGGTCAACAAAGGAGAGTGGTTTGGGGCAAACAGCGTTTTGGGTTTGTATATCTTTGTGTTTCTCTCTGAGCAGAATATTAGTTGCTTATACTTGAAATAGTAAAATTAGAAGTGCTAGATTATATCACATGTGCCTGAATTAGCACTAAAGAACCAAAATAACTAAACTTAAGAAAAGTCTGATTCAATATGTTTACATTTCGATATAAACAAAATGTTGTTTTTGTAGTTTGAATAGAATAATCTTAACTCAAGGTCCACTTACTCGCTTTTTTCCCAAAGCTTTCAACCATATCTCACTCCACTGTCAAATGTTTACAGGTCTCTGATCAAACCGAGGTGCCAATAAACAACGTCAGCATGCTACGGCAGCTGAAGCACTTCATCTATTATATTTAGGAAATATGTTATTAGCGGTGATGTGTACGATTTAACCAAAGATATTTGTGCCAAAGATATCGCAATACGTGATACAACTTTTAAAGCGCTTTGCTTGGGTGACAGCTCCAACCACAAGATCCGTTTACCAACCTTTTGATGAATCTGGGAAAGGACAATTCCACTTAAAAAAGACATGTTGAGCTTGGTCTCTAAAAGAGAACAAGGTCCTTTTGACTTTCCCTCCCTCCCCATTGCTGAAATGTTTTTCATAACCTCGTTTTTCCAAGCTGTTCTTAGTACCTTTGATATGTAGATAAAGATTTGCACAGTTAGATAGTTATAGACTACTGTTAAGAGGATATGAAGATATAAATAGAAAAGAAAAAGGGTGTCCTTGGAGGAGCGATATTAACATATTTTTGTTTATTTATGGAAATAACACTATCAAATTAGACTTGGAATGGACAAGAAATGAATCTAAAGCGATTGTTCTTTCCTGTCCTGAATCTTGATTGAGAGACTTTTGGCTGTTCCAACTTTTACACCACGGATGTGCCTTGAATAAAAGAAATCCCGCGATGGAAAACGGAGGTTGTGTGATGGGATTTTCATGGCGCCCTTACAAGCAGGGTCACAGACTCCCACATGTTAGACATGAAGAACAACCCCTGCTATCACTCCCGTTGTAAAACGATTGTCTTTGAAGAGAAGTGCCTTGCGTCTGAACCTTTTGTTAAAGAACATGTTGATGTAAATGTTCATTTACCTCAGATGTTTACAGAACTGTTACTGAATAAACTTTTTGTACCATACCAAGTTTGCTGTCGTGGTTTCTCGTGTTCATTTTGGATTCTCTCTCTCTTCGTTTCTTCTTTTGTTTGAATTTAAGGCTCGACGATTTCAAAAGAATTTCAAGTGTTGAATTTGCCGCATAAGGAGGAGGTCGGGGTGGATGGGTGGAGGTCGAAAAAGACCGGACTTTCGCCCAGGAGACCGGTGTTTGTACCCCGTGTGAAACCAGTCAACGTTGATTTATGTCACATAACTTCTGTTCTTAAGTTACGCCACTTCCAGAGTTATTTTAATCCAAAACACAATCTTTTCCTAAAGCTTACTAAGTAGTTGTGTTGCCTAAACTTAATTAAGTAGTTTTGTTGCCTAACCCTAACCGAAACAATCTTTTCCTAAACCTAACTAAGTAGTTGTGTTGCCTAAACTTAATTAAGTAGTTTTGTTGCCCAATCCTAACCGAGACAATCTTTTCCAAAGCATAACAAAGTAGTTTTGTTGCGTAAACCTAAATAAGTGGTTTTGTTGCCTAATACTAACCAAAATGATATTTTCCTAAACCTAACTAAGTGTTTTTTGTCACGTAACTTCCATATTTAAGAAATGTCATTTCCGGAGTTACTTTAACCCAAAACACAATCTTTTCTCAAACCTAACTAAGTAGTTTTGTTGCCTAAACTTAACTAAGTAGTTTTGTTGCCCTAAACCTAAACAAGACCATATATTCCTAAACCTAACTAAATACATTTGTTGCCTAAACCTAACCAAGATGATCTTTTCCTAAATCTAAGTAGTTTTGTTGCCTAAACCTAACTAAGTTGTTGCCTGTGAAGAGGGAAGTTTATTTTGAAAAGATGTATGTAACGAGCAGAAATTGACACGGGTTGCTGGACATTCGTAAGAAAACTGGGGATTATTTTTCGTAACATATCATACGAACCGGTGTATGTGAATACGTCGTTCCTGTAGTGCCACTCTCCAGCAAAAATTAAAAAAATCGAATATGCACATTTGAAATAATCTGAGTCATGCTTCCCAGAGGATGAATCCTTTTAATTTTGGACACTTCATATGTTTTTTCTAACGCCTACCTTAGGCTAATGTCAATTAAATTTTTCAGTAAAACAAAATACATTGAAATAAATAAAAGAATGCATGCACCATGTAATACTTAAGCATTATCACAGCTCCACTAATTAATATTACTCGATAGCTGGCAATGTGTGTGTGTGTGCAATGAAAACAGTCTGTACTGTCTGCTATGCATGTGTGTATGTGCGGAGGTGTTTCTATGTGCACATGCATGTGTGTTCCGGTGTGTGTGTGTGTGCGTGTGTGTGCGTGTGCTCTCATGGCCTCACCCATTAAGCTGTGCTGAGGCCAGCACTTCCTTTATGCTTGTTGAAAGTCCCAGGGATTTTGGCTGAACAAAAACCTCTCCAGGGAGTGAAAAGGCCTTGAATGCCTGCTAATACCGTGCCGACCTCTGGACTCTTGCAGCCTGCTGCGTACGTGTACGTATGGTCCAATACGAGCATGGACCAGTTGTGAAAATACTGTATATATTGTGATAAAGACAGAGAGCAGGACTCCTAAATAAATTAACCACCATTTTTAGATATCTTGGCCAAAAACATTTAGACTTTTGGAGGGTGGAAATCAAAATCTTGACTGATGTTGCAGAGAATATTACTTAAATTAACATGAATTTGCGTTTAAATTTAAAATGTTTGGTTAATTTAAAACAAATTTGTGTGAAATTGAAAGCCGAAATAAAAATGTTGATGACAAAGAACATGGGAATGTTTGACGGTATTTTCTTGGTGAGAACATCAAGAAATGTTCAGTTTTTATTGGGAGTAAATCTGTCTGGGATTCTGTTGTGGCTCAGCTGGACAAGTGCTTCACTCCTCTTGTGTTGTATACAGCTCTGCTGCCTACAAGGTCAAGGTAGAATAAAAAGTGAGAAAGGGTGGGTGGTGGGGAGGTGGATGGGTCACACGACTTTTAACCAAGAGACCACTATTCGATACCAGTGTTTTTGTTGTAAATTGTGTTAGTGACATTCAGGGCTGGCTTAAGGCATAGGCTGTATAGGCAGTCACCTAGGACGCCACCTTCTGGGGGGCGCTGGTCGCCCTCTAAAAAAATAAAATAAATAAATAATATCTGAAAAAAATGCCAGTGGGCACTCTCCCTCATTTTCTGCATAGAAGTAACAAATTAACAAATAAATAAAAAAATAAAAGAATATACTTTTCACCCCTGTAACTGTCTTTCTCACACTTTTTCATCTGTCCGGTCGCACTTATTTGTTCATAAAATAGTAAGTTGTAGTGAAACTGACTAAACTGTTTGAAGCCAACAATATCAGAGACCAATTGTTTATTTAGATTATAGGAATTACAGTTATTTATGAAACTAAAAATCTTAATTTTTATCTTAAAACCATTGTGATGTCTGATGTGACAGACTGATGTGATTGAACCCTAACCCTAAACCCCACATGCTTTTTAGTGACGTTTATGACATGTGTTTTCGTACTTATGTGATGTTGTTTGCGTATGTATTTTAATAAATTTCCGTTATTTTAAGCCCAAACTAAATAGGTTTCGTTGCCTTAACCCAACTGCATTCGTTACTGTAGTTTTGTTGCGTGGCATACAAATGACACGGGAGAAACCTAACATGCACGCGGAATGTCCTTGTAATATCGTGCTCTTTATACGCCTTCTCACGAGATTAGGTTAAAGTGACAGGGGTACATAGGTTGGGGTAAGGGTCTAGGGTTTAGCCCTAATGTTCACACTATTACACTATAGCAGCACTTAAGGTAACCAGAGGGCTCTTTTACAAAAGTGCCCCAGTGTCCCATCTGGGTGCAGATATCCTGGTTTAAACCAGACACTTTTGCAACCTGGAAATATTTAGCAAAAAGTCACAATCTGAATGTGTGCAAAAAAGGCCTGAACATGTTTATACATTGAGTCTGTGTCTGCATCAAGACTTTGTTACTGCAGCTGATTGAGCTCATTATTTCACATTAATTTGTACAGTAGGTCCTCTAGTGGACAAACTCTGTCATTAAGTTTCTTTTGAATCTGTTCCTCATCATCCATCATAATTATTGACATTATAATCACTGAAATTGACAGAATAACTTACGCTCTAGTATGTAGTTTTCCACTTTTTATTCGTCAGACAACTCAAATTCCACAAGGCATGGGAGGAAGATTTTTCCAAACAAGTACATGACATACAATTACATGTAGTTCTTTACTCTCCGTTTAACAAGTGACCTTAATCCCATACTGCCAGTCTGCTTGTACAGATGGACGTCACTCATTAATAAGCAGATGCCTGTGAAACACTCTGTCACCCCTGACTCCTAATCCTCGCACCCCATCATTGCGTTGGTAACAATGTTAGGCACAGGGGTGATTCTGCTAAAAGACAGTAACATGGGGCTGTCATAGTGGTAATAATTTGGACCCTTGTACACATTAATTCCTTCCGCGTTGCACATCGCAGCATCGATGTCGTTCAGGGGAAAGGGAAACTCTTGGGTCATGTTCCTGGGTGTGGCAGTAAGGTCGACATCATAAAGCTTATTTCCTGTTGGAAAAAAATATGTGTGTAACGATGTTTGTTAATCACTTGTGAGCAAACATTGTGAGCTTGTACTATTTTTTTAAAAATTTTGATCTAACTTTTTCTGCCGAGACATATTTCAAGGGTTAATATTCAAAACATGTTCAACCCCACTTAAAAAAGCAGAAATAAGTACTCGGTAACCTTACCTTGGATTACATGAACTGTGTGGCTTTCAGGACAGACGAAAGCAGCGTCCACATGTCCTTCAATGCCGAGTTCCTCCTTCAGGGTTTTAGGGTAGCCTTCAATCAGGACGTAGTGAGCAGTTGATTTGTAGATGTAAACGTTATCATCCTGCAGGGGTTTGGCAGAACAGGAGGTATTTTAGTATTAAAGAGGACCTATAATTGCTTATTTTCAGGTGCACACTTGGATTTTGGGTTTCTACTAGAACATGTTTACATGCCTTAATGTTCAAAAAACACTCTATTTTTCTCATACTGGCTGTGCTCCAGCACCTCTTTTCACCCTCTGTCTGAAACGCTCCGTTTTAGCTTCGCCCCTTCCCCCCCTCCCAAAAAGCCACGTCTGCTCTGATTGGTCAGCTGGCCCACTCTGTTGTGATTGGTCAATTGAACCAAACTCTTCGGCCTCCGCTCCGCTAGCGTTGTTTGAGAGCATGCCAGACTAGCTGCTAGACAGGTATTATGCAAATGTGTTACTTTGTGACATCACCATGTTACAGAAGAAAAGGCGGGACTTCAAGCAAGGCGTTTCGGGCAGGCCAGTAGCAGTGTTGACTTTGGGCTTCTAACTTTGCAGAACTTTTACATGCACAAAAAACTATATAACACACTAAACAAAAGGGGAAAAGCACAATAGGTCCTCTTTAACTTCAACACAGATAGATGGGTTGAGGTTTTTCAAGAATTTTTACTGGTTACTTCAAGTTCTACCTTAATCATGTAGATTTTGTCAGCGTAGGAAAAGACAGCGTCCACCCCGTCGTCCACCGCCGTCCACGTCTTGTTGATTTTAAAGGCGTGAAGGCCGTCACGATGGGTGTCCAGACGCATGTAGATGGAGCCTGAGCAGATTGAACAGAACTCTTAGTGAAAGTCTTACAGCAAGAAATTATTAAAGGGAAAAAATCTAAAGGAGTGGTTTGACTCTCAGAAAGAAAACAAATAGGCTTGTATTTCCCAAC
This sequence comes from Sebastiscus albofasciatus, assembly GCA_916701655.1. Taxonomy (NCBI): domain Eukaryota; kingdom Metazoa; phylum Chordata; class Actinopteri; order Perciformes; family Sebastidae; genus Sebastiscus; species Sebastiscus albofasciatus. The sequence continues at coordinate 63,336 of CAKAOI010032089.1, read as the reverse complement.
ATGTTGAACTATTCCTTTAAAGAGTACTTATTTAGTTTTGTTTTTTACTTTACCTGCAAAGAAGTAAGTTTTGCCGGCATCATCAGAGGTGATGGCATCCAATTTGACGTCGCTGCATTTCATGACCTTACGATCACCTCCATGACCTTTCAGACAAATACAGAAGATTTATACCCAAAATACATCTTTCTTGTGCAAATAATTTGAACCTAACTTGACTGGAGAACTCACCATGGTCGGCGCACTTCATGAAGTAATCCCGGGCGTCCTTGGGGTAGTTGCCAGACACCTCTCCGGTCACCGGATGGAACCTGGTGAAGCTGTTTCCATGGAAACAGTAGTAGTGCTCCAGCCAGCGTAGGGCGGAGGTGCAGTTGGGCAGGTGGGACCACGTCTTGCTCTTCACCGACTTTGTGGTAATATCAAAAATGTGCACATCATTTCCTGTGTGGGGGACGGGGGGATTATTAGTTAGAGTTATTTACAGTAACCTAATTATATCAGTTTGTTTGACACTGATTTATTCTCCCTATATGTTTACTATGCTACATGTTAGATATACTAAATTTGACTAAATTATAAAGCTGATTAAAAACAATATGACAAAATGCATTAATTTCATCCACTAGGGGGCATCATTACCTTTATAATACTGAGATAATCAACTCATTCCATTATTTATCTGTCATTTATTTGTCTTTTATATTATAAAGCAGGTTTAAGTGCTATATAAATACTGTTAAACTATCAAAACACTCAATATACGGAGAAATACACATAGCCCGTATTCAGAAATTTTGCGTTTGAAAGAAGCTTTTAGGATTTCTGTCCATTTGTGATGTCACAAATATGCAATATTTAGATCATTACACGGTTTTAAAGGTAAACATTCTAAATGTGTCCCAGTTTATTTCATGTTGCAGTGTATGTAAATAACATCAGCTGACAGGAAGTAAACATGGACCTAAACTGTTGCCTAGCAATGCAATTCCGTTACAATTCCATTGAAATGCACTAAAACGGAGCGTTTGAGACAGAGGGTAAATACAGGTATATTCAGGCAGACAGTATGAGAAAAATAAAGGTTTTTTTGAACATTAAAGCATGTAAACATGTTCTCATAGAAACATAAAATACAAGTAGGAAACTGAAAATGGGAACGATATGGGACCTTTAAACATTATTTTACAGCTTAATTATAGTCTTGATTTAGTGAGATGAACATTTTTACAGTGAATGCCAACATACCCTTGAAGAACAGAACCGAGTCGGCCGCGCACTCTCCTTTGGGACACTCCACAGCAGCATCCAGGTGAGTGGGGATTCCTGGGAAATCCTCCTCGATGTCTTTTGGATACCCGGCCTCCAGAGTGTGGTTATAGTAACTGAACACGTGGTCATCCTGGAGATGACATCAGAAAAGGTACAGATATTGCTCTAGATCTGAATTTTTTTAACAAAATCACATCACAAGTGAAAGTATCTGTGGATCATATACCAGGAAGAAATAGATGTGGTCGTGGTCGTCTACGTTCTCTTTGTTGTGCATGCGGAAGGCAGCATCAACATGGCCGATATGATGGATGTCATCTAGCTCCTTGAAGGACTCATTGGAGAGTTGAGCTGCCCCGTGGTAACCCATCCACAAGTGGTTTCCTGAAAGGAAAACATCAGTTTCATTAAATTGATTGTAATGTACGATGTTGTATTATGTGGTTTTATGTAAGATGTGCTATTCTGTATTTTTTTTTTAAATTTATTTTCTTTTTCTTAAAAGCCTAACCAGGGACAAGGTCTGCAAATTAGCAATGGCTAGAAGTCCTATATACCTGGCATCGGTTGCACTTTAATCAAGTGTAACAATGCCTATGTATTGTCCCTGTCAAATAAACTAATACAAAAAATTAATAAAAAAAAAAAAATACACTGCAATAAATATATTCAGTTTGGAAAAAATCTATAACCTAATAAACATAACAAAACTGGACAGTTTTAGAGTGAATATCCCCTTTGGATTGATGCAGTTGCAGCCCAAAACCTCTAGAAAATAATAATAAAAACATATCACAACATCTGTACATTATTAAGCATCTGTGCCTTTTGAAATGTTCTCAGGTAACTGTAAAACTCATTTAATTTAATTGATGTCCCTACTATTTCCATCTAAATTGACTCTAAATGGGACCATAATTTACTAAATGAACATCATGCTGTATTGAAGAAGACTTGAAACTAGTGATTGAGACCATAAACTCATGTTTAGAATGTTTACTGAGGCAATAAATCAAGTGAGAAGTAAAGTAATTTTCTCATAGACTTCTATTCAATCAGACTTCTTCTTGCAACCAGAGGAGTCGCCCCCTGCTGGCCAATAGAAAGACTGCAGGTTTAAGTTACTTCCGCATTGCTTCACCTCTCAGACCCCGGATGCAGCCCACTGATTGACGTGCCCTTGGACACAACTAACTGTTGCTCACAAAACAGCAAAGGTAAGACATAATTTATGCTTATATGGCTGTATAATATAAGTTTCTTTTTTTCGCCGTGTGCACATTTAGTTGCTTGGGAATTGGAATTGTGTTTTAATTAGGTAAAAAATGTTAAACACGAGCTTTTAGCCGAGTTTTTCCCGTTATATGGGTATACAGGGTGAATATGTAGCTACATGTCCTTATTTGGTATTTCTTTGTTGTAACTAGGCAACTCCCGCCGTTGCCGGTGTTACGTCGAATTCCCCTCCCACATTCCACTTCCGTTTGCGAGTTCACGTGGAGGGTGCGCCAAAATAAGTTGTCAGTTCCGTGCGACTACTTGTACAAACATTTACTGCTCAAACTGATAGACATTTAATTTATTATACTTTATTGTCATACAAACGTCAACAACATAAAGTAAGTAGATTATATTTAGGATCAAATATAACCTTGTCCAGCCTAGAAAACAGTGGACATGTTCATTAGATTGTGTGTATATGTATATATATATATATATATATATA
>CAKAOI010032089.1:19005-60318 GCA_916701655.1 Sebastiscus albofasciatus | reverse complement strand
TATATATATACATATATATATACATATATATTTATATTTTTTTACCCCTATCAGGAGCTATAACCCCATAATTTATTATATCATCAACTGTGCAATACTGACTTAACAGTGCAATAATTCAGCTGTGCAATAATCTTGTTTATACTGGCATTAACACTGCATGCATTTATATTATTAACATTATTATTTTATTTTTATTATTATTATTAACAATATTCTTGCATTTTTATAAATGCATGCATTTATATTATTTGCATATGTCTTATTTTTCAGCAGTATTATTTGCACTGTCATTATATATATTTATTATTTATATTTTCTTATGATTTCTGTATTTTATATATTTATATTTATATTTATATTCTAGAACAGGAGCAAAACGTAACTCAATTTCCCCCACATTGATCAATAAAGTATTTCTGATTCTGATATTTATTTCCTTGCAGTAGAGAGTGGGAGGGTGGAGGGACCGGATTGGAATTGGGCCATCATGTCTCCCTCCTGTTAAAATGATGGTGCTACATGTTTAGCATGTCCTTATTCGGTGTTTGTTGCGATGTGCGCAACTGCCCCCAGTACAGGTGTTATGTCGACGTTTGTTCCCTAGTTGTTGAATGGTGTTTCCGTCATGTTAAAATGATGGTGCCTCCCCCGGTGGTTAGGGCTAGGGATAAGGGTTGGTTCGGGTTTAGGTAGGGTGAAACACATAACACAACACCGGGTCCAAAAAGGTAATAGATAAAGAAAATAATCCCATCAGAAAATAAAGTAAAAATGTTCCCCTACCTTGGAAGTAGAAAATGTTTCCTTTCTCGTCAGGAGTGATGGCATCAAACTCAACACCGTCACAGCGGTCTGGTAGAGCATTATCATTATCTAAACATGGAGATAATAACTCTTGTTATCAAAAAATAGAGAAAATGTGCATCATTAGACAGAATAGTTTGTTTCCGTGAGATTAACAGAGAAAGCAGGGTTAATATTAAATACTAATATATAAATATATATAAATACTATATTAAAAACCCACCGTGTGCTGCATCGTTATGTGCATCATTATTTCCATCGTGATGTGCATCACCCCTGTGGATGATAAAACAGATCGTTATTTTTCTGCAGATCAGCATAAAGCACCACATCACATTTCCAAGAATCCCTGAATCATGCTGATAGTGGGTCAATCTGTGCCACACCACCGATGACTCTGCACTTTTGTATTTGTTCAATTGATCCAACCGGTGAACTTTGTGAACGAGCAAATAGAGTTATGAAACAAACAGTGACTTGTGGACTTCTGGTTGAACTGACAAGAAAAAATACAGAAAAGTGGGAAACACCCGAATAAATTACAGAGGGTGGACAGAATAATGGGAACACCTATTTTAACCCAATGCAACAAATACACCCTCAAAAGTTGACCTCTCCGAAGCAGGAACCATTTACAGGGTTATTGTTTTGGTTTGTGTTATATTATAAGTTAATTATTATTTGTTAAAGGTGAAATGTGTGTCAAAATCCCATTTTAGATTAAATATTATGGTGCTGCAGAGATGTCCTGGCCTACACATCATATTCAAACATCTTTGTTTGGTACAGATCCCCGTAAAAATCAAACCATAATCAGTTTAATATGTTTTTCAATGAAAATGAGAATAATGATGTAAAAAATATCATACCCTCTAATATATCAAATCGCAATTGCAATATCAGTCAAACATAATTGCAATTAGATATTTTTTGGGCCCCAAACTGTACCAAGTTTCATGTTTTTATGAAAAAGTGAGCGTAATTTTTTCACATATCACTAGAGGCCTGTACTATGAAGCAGGATTTGGGGTTAAAGAGGCAACTTTAGGGTTAACTCTGGGTTTTCAGTCATATACGACAGGGTAGATCGCCATGGTAACTTATGGCAAACACCTAACCTGCTCAGCAGGTTATGTTCCAGATAAGAGATCCGCCTACTGACCAATCAGAGCTCGGTGCGTGGATCGTATGAAAATTACACAAAGACGAAGATGTTAAACACATAATCCAGGCTAAAATCAACACACTCTCTTTTATATTATCTCAATGTGTAAAATGGCGAAAGAAAACATGGACTTAATTGTAATGATGGAGTGATGAACACCATTGCTGCAATGCTATCATGCATTTTCCAGCACTAGGGACATAGACCTTCACTATTCTACCTTGAGTAGAAAACTTAAAAATGAATCATACCACATGCACAAGCACAGATCATCTAAGTTTTGGCCTTTTAGCCCTAAATCATCTGCACACACAGAGCTCTTTCTTGTCAAGGGTCGCAAAAACTCTTGAAACATGCACATGATGTGTCAAGTGAGGGATCCCGACGTCAGAATTAGAAGGAGCACGTCCTGACCTGAATTACCTATTTTTAATTCATTTCAAGATAGATGGAGTAGATCATGAATACTCACACATTGTTTCTGTTGGCGAGGATCAGTGCTAAGCACAGGAACAGTGTTTTGGTGAGCAGCCCCATGATGACGTCCCCTGATGTGGAGTCTCACTGTGGAACAGAGCAGAGCTGTAGCCCCGCAGGAGCTCAACCTGCACTTTTATACTGAAAACGGTGTGTGGGTTAGGTAACTGTGTGTGGGTGTGTGTGTGTGTGTGGGTGGGTGTGTGTGTGGGGTGTCTGCATACACGGGGAATTTTAGTTGTTGCAAAATGAGGCTTTGACATGATCATTTAGGATCAAGCATTACTCATGTCTGAATTACCTAAATTGGGTATTACTGTAAAGCTGAGACTCTTGTGGATCCAATGAACCCAACTGTATTCATGTGTGATGATGTTAGTCCCCATAGCCATTGCATTGTAGTGAGACCATTTTTTTAAACTTGACCTCACTGTATAAAATTACCTCTAGGAAAATCACAGCCTGATGAAACTTCACAACCACAAACTAGAGACCTAGTTTGGTGGATGGATTTCCTAGGTAGACTGACTATAAGGGGGTTTCTGAGCAGTTTACATAACAGAAGTGCTCGTCATCCAATCGCCAAAAAAATTAAATTTATGCATAAATCTCCAAATGTCAAACGTTTTTGTCACCAAATCACAGCATGGCTTTTTTCTACGGTGTTCCTCAAGGTCTTAGTGTCTTAATGTGGTATTTTGGAGGGATTATTGATCATTTTTTATCAATTCTCCAGTGGTAAAAAATGGTTAAATTTAGCACCAAATCTGTGAAGTTGAAATTAAAAATCTGTACATAAAATATTAATATTTATTTAGATTGTGATCTGTACATTTGTACAAAGGTGAGTACCCAAAATGATGCACAAATCATTGTACACATTTACAAATCTTATATTTCATTTGTAGATCATGTAATACACATTTGTGATCATTTTGAGACTCATTTCACTCCATTATTTAAAGCTTTGGAATCTACTCAAAGAGGAGTTAAAAACTTGACCTTGTCTGTGACGTGGATTTCAAATGAAATTATTGATCTGTTTGGTTAACATTGAACTGTGTTTGATGAATACATGTTCTTCAAATCAGGATGACTAAGCTCCCTTTGTCCCCCTTTGTTGTTTCGGTGATAGACTTTTCTAGAAATGCAAACGTTTTTCGGCAAACAGTTTACAGCAACCTCAACCTAACTTTGAGATGAGGTGAGATTGTTAGAGAGGTCATGGGGGTGGGGTGAAAGGACTCAGAGTAGTGTTTGAGGTCCGTCTCGCTGTGCGGGGCGGGTGTTTGACCAGCATGTTTGATTATCCCTGTACGATTGATCGGTGGATCATAAATCAAACTCCACAGTAACACAAACTCATGCAACCCTGCAGCTTGGTCGGTCACTGGAGCGATGACACATAACCTCACATCTCCTCTCCTGCACCGTGCTTTCAACTCTGCGGCAGTTATCGGCCTTTTTCACACATTGCGACAACATTACGGCGCCACTGCGCTCTGAAACACATTATTTCCAAAGGCTTGCGCGGCGCCACGACGCCTTTTTGCTGCGTTGAGCAAAGTGTGGGCGGAGCACACTGCTTGCTGAGTACGCTTCAACTGGTTGAACTTTGGGTGCTCAGAGCAACTGCTCTGGCAGTCCATTAATTTCTTCCGTGTAGGGAATAGGTTGGTGTGGATGGATGGGTCAAAACACACACTGACAGATCACATGATAATATGATAAGAGATGTTCCCATACCATTTTTTTCCTTCCCGATACTGATTCTGATACCTATTATTATTACTTAACATCTGTTTCCTACTGACCATGTATTGATGTGATATGATTACTATCTTTGTTGTATGGCCTGGCTCAGGTTAAACCCTTTGTAAAACACAAACAAATACATACAGAGAATGAACGCAATACAACTTTCTTTTATTATACAGTTTTACTTGTTGGATTTTCTAGTTTCATATGATACCAGTATCTCCACTCTAGCTTTAAAACTGAGCCCGCTACAACCTCAGAAAGTGGTTGCGTTAAAGAAATTAGCAGAGTTAAAACAAATTTGCGTCAACGCGTTATTATCACTTATAACTTTGACAGCCCTAGTTATAATGAAGCTCAGGAACCTGAAGATGGTAATACACATTGTTGCTTTGTCCCACTAACTCTGCAGTGATGCATGTTACTTATCCCGACACTTCATGCTGGTCTCCTCAGATTAAAACAAGCCTGTAAATTGGTGTTATGTTGGTCTACCATGGCAGGGATTAACTAACAACTTACATTTTGTTCTGCAGAACAATGTCCATGACTTTAACGGCCTTAAATATGGTCAGAAACTCTTCTTTATTCTTTATAAAAAAAACATCCAGGCTAATTGTCTTATTATATCTCTCTGTTCCAGTGGATTTCTCTGTTCCAGTGGACAGCACTTGCATGAACTACAACTACTGGAAGACGAAAGAAGTCAGAAAGGTATGACACAGTTTCGCTGTCTTATAAGTGTTTATTGTTGAAATAGATTCAGAAAGTGACAGTATGTTTATCTATACTGCAAATGTTGCTGAATTCTATACTCCATTCATATCGCCACTGACAGGCAGGTACTGTTTACCATGATGACGCTGCCACCTTGTGGTTTCCCAGCGCGCCCTCGCAATATGCGCGTACATGGGCAAGTTGCAGTATTTTTGCCATCACCTTATATAGCCTCTAGAATAATATAATTGTTTTAAAAATGGCCGTTGTTCCTCTTTAAGGTTGTAAAGACTATGGCTGTTGGTAGTTGTTGTTGGTTTTGGTTAAATATGCCGAATTGTAATTTTATGGATTATTGTTGTTCGTACGATTAAGCAAACGTCAGTTGTCACTTGTTGCCACGGTAAATATTCACATATCCTGCAGCCTGATGGAGGCACCAGAGTCAGTGCGGCCAGGCATGGAAGAGACAGCTTCCTTTCAAGCACTTGCGATTGGTACCGGAGTGAAGCCGGGCATTTGCCATCAAACTCAGCCATTTATTTGTTTTTTTCACACTAACTGGCGACTTGATGGCTGACGACACAGAGATACCTTGTACTAACATTGTTATACTATTGGCTCACAAGCCCTGGTAGAAGAGGGAAGCGAACATCAGATATCTTCCACAGAGATAAACAAAAAATTAATTTTGAAAATGATTAATTCACAATCCTAATATGTTTTCTTTTAGGAAAAGTCAGACTTTTATTCGGCACCTTTCTAAAAGCTCTGTGGATGTATTATACCATACTGTACTGTTTTTGTAACTATGGATTATTAGTAAAATAATATTTCTGTGCTGTATTTTGGCCACCTCTAGACATCCCTTTGCAATCCCTGGGCCACCCCAGTTAAAAAAGTGTGGTTGGGCAATAGCCCCAGTCACAACAGAGTCATGCAAAATTAGATTTAAATTAAAGTTTAATCATTTTAAGTCAGAGAAATTGACAGTGCAAAAAGCATTAGGCTCCTCACAAGCTTAAGCCAACTAAACTGGTTAATCTACTGATCACACTGAGAGTTCTCAAATTTGTCTTAATTATTGATTAATTAAATGTTTTGCCATATGGGCATAATTCACACAATGTCAGGCACATAACATTAATTATTTACCATGCTTTACTGTAGATTAATCAAGGGAAAAAAACATTAGAAACAATCAAGGGTAATATAACAGCATGCACTAGTATTTTTATCTTTTGTACTGAATAGATCTGATGAAAAAAAGTGCTAATCTTCTATATTTGCCTTGCATCTACAGATTATCATAATGAAAAAACCATAAAGTACTATCATCAATTTAAAATCTCATCAAACTTGATCTTATCAAATTAAAGTAGGTAGGAGGTAGTGGCTGTAAGTTATACTCAAAGAAACTCACATTATATATTCCCAAGGATATTGCCTGCTATTACATTATTATTCAAGCCTCTTGACTCAATTTTCTATATCTATGTTCGTCATCCTCTACATTCACTTATAGCAGTAGATCTTGATGCAGTGATTCATGCTGTCTGACACGACCATGCGGCCATCAGGGAGCAGGGCCAGGCCCCTTGGGCTACTAAGGTTATCGGTCACCAGAGGCCACCCAACCCCTTTGGTTGGGTAGAAAAGAACTCGGTGGTGCTGCTTGCCCCAGTCTGCCACTAGGACATCCCCATCATTGTCAATACAGAGACCCCAAGGGCAGGTCAGAACAGGCCCCAGGCCAGAGCACACCCCCACGATTCGGATAGTGTTCCAACCAGGCTCCAGGACCCGGATGCATGGGACACGTCCAGTCTCATTTCCTCGTTCGGATACTGCCATGAGCCCAGTAGTGAGACAGGCTGCCACCAGGTAGGGTCTGTGGTACCCGGTCACCACCGTGCGCTCCAATCTTGCCCCGGTTTTGGGGTCTAGCTTGAGGGAAGTTAGGGTGCCACGCTTGATGTCAGCGACTAAGAACTCATCTTGACGGGTAACAGTCACTCCTCTAGGAGCATCGAGCTCTTCGTTTGTGGAACCAATCAATGTGCCTCCAAATGTTTGCAGGAGGCGTCCATGACGACTGAACACCAACACAGCTCGTTCAGCAGCACAGGTCAGGGCAATGAGGCCCTTTGAGTTCACAGCCACGTCAAAGTAGTTGCAGATGCGGGAAGACCTTTCTGATCCCGAAGGAGACACCTGCTGTACAACATTCTTCTCGAGATCAGTCACCTGAATACGGGCGTTTCCACAATCCACCACAAATAGTTGCCCTTTCACAGTTGCATGGACACCACTTGGTAGGTTGAAGTCAGTGCGACCTGATCCTTGTTTTCCAAACTGTTTCACCAGATAAGCTGAGTCAAGCGCAGTTGAACCACCCTCTTCCTCCAGTTCCCCCAAAACTGGCACAACTCTCTCTTTCTTGCCCTTGTTGTATTGCTGTGATTCCTTGCCTTGGTGTAATTTGTCTCCTTCAATGGCTGACATGGACAGAGATCTGCTCACGCGGTTTAAACTTAAACTGTGTGTAACACGAGTCTGAGACCTTGATTGTCGTTCATCAGAACTCATGGTGTTCCTGTCACATTCTTTACCATTTCCTTGGCCTTGTTCAAGAGTTGAAGGTGCAGAGGCAAGACGCATTCTGTTAACCTTCCTGGTTCCTCTGCGCTCGCCCTTGTCACCATTAACCAAAGGGCGAAGTTTACCTGAGAGGTCAGTGGTGGACATTGAGCGGCAGTGCTCTTGCTTGAGGGATCCATTGACTGGAGTATTCACAGTATAGGTGTAACAGGAATCCTCACTGTCCACTGGGGATGGAGGGCTTCCACTGTCCATTGAAGATTCATTTGAGGTCTTTGTCTTGGGTAGGGTGTGTGGAGAAAGTGGAGGATGTCTAGTGGAAAGATCTGCAGGACTCTGCTTGGAGAGAGAACCTTTGCGCCTAGTCTTTGGAGATATTGCCACATAACTGCTTTTTGCATCAGTTTCTTCAGGCGGGCAGGATGGTTCTTCACATGAGACCAAGACAAGGGCCTTTTGCTTCCTCTTACCCTTCAGTATGGAGCGCCTCTTTGTTCCATTTTTTCTGCCATCAGATTCATCACCTTCAGATTCTCCATGACTGGAGACCGGTGGAATAGCGAGGAAAAGGTCTTGTCCCTCTGAACACACAGACTCTACTTCCTCATCTTGAGATGATTCAGATACACCACGATGTCTCAAGGTGGGTGATTTGAGATCATCCTCATTCTCCGTAGAGCTTGACAGACGTAGTTTCCGGACAACACGCATGTTCCCACTGTTTGCCTTATTGCTCTCCTCTGGACTGTGCCTTTGCCCAGATCTGTTTGGTTGTGGTTCCTTTCGAATTTCAAGAGGGGTAATGTTTGAAAATGCTTTATCCCCTGAGTGCAAGGCACACTTTTGTCCTTGGACACCACAGACACCAATTGGGTAGGTCATACCTTGCTCTCGAACATCAACTTCCCCTAAGTTTAAGGTCTTGGACCCAGGGCTTGGTAAGAAACTGACCCTTTTCATTGTTAGAGAGATCTCCCAAGGTTGGGTAACCTCTGCCACTCCTCTTTGGAGCTGATGTTTGTTGGATCCACCAGTGGTACTGCCCCATCTTTGTATCTGCTCCTTCAGTTGTCCAATTTTTCTAAGTTGCTGGTCAACAAGTGACTGCACAACTCGCACCGCTGCAGCATTCTCCCTCTTCACCTGACTAAGATGCCGCTGGGCTTCTCTGTGGTCCTGCTCGACCTTCTCAAGAAGGCGACGCTCCTCTCTCTGAGCTTCAATCGCAGCATTGTCCAACTCACGGTTCACCTCCTCCACTTCGGCCTGCTGTCGCTCCCTGAGGCTCAGCAGTTCTTGCTCCCCTTGCTCCAGGTTGGAAAGGGCTTGAGTCACCCAGGGAGGTGGTGAAGTAAGAGATATGGGCGTAAAGATGGACTCCCGTGGGGTAAAGGATAGGGGAGGTGGAGACGTCACATCTCTCTGTTTTGGAGTGCTGTGGGTCAGCAGGGCTGTGAACCCAAGGAGGGCTCTTCTCTCTGAATGAGACCGCATTAACATTGTGGATTGTAGATTTGAAAGATCCTCTTGTTAAATGGGGTTTCACTACTTTTTGAGTATGTTTCTGTAAAGACAAAGAGAAAATGTAAAAGACAAATGTGTTATCATTAAAACCCTTACAACAAAGCATTTAGTATAACAACATACGCATTGGTGCTATTTAAAAACTCTAAAAGAAGAACTAAAGAGTTTCAAACCAAAACAAGATGTCCAGTCTTGTGGCACCGCATTAAATTCTGTTGATGTCTTGTTACTAGTACTACTAGCTACTGGCCGATAGCCGGTTGTTTGGAAACAACATCCACCACGGTACAGGCTTACAGCATACAGCCCATGGGTGTATTATAAGATAATAGAAGTGATGAATTACAGCCAAGATATCCATTATTACAGCCGCAAACAGCTAGCAGGAAGCAGGCAGAACTGGATATGTCATTTGAGCATGCAAGGCGGTGCAGCCCCGTGGGTCTGATGCACGTTCATTATGTAGAGAAAAATAAATCTGGAGTTAGCTATTAGTTCAATTTACAACTTTTAGGACATAATGATTTAATTGAGGGCTATATAAGTGTTCGCACTGGGAGGTTGATTAACCTTAAAAAAAAAAATGATCCTCTGTTTTATAGACGTCTCAAATACATCCATAGCAATGCATTGGCATTTTCAGTCCAAAATGGCGAAAGCGCGACCGCAGAGGCATCTAGCGCCTACTATCAAAAAAGCACCTTAGTTTCGCCTCTTTTCTTCTATCGTCTTTGCTACATCTACAACATTCATCCTATAATGTTTTGTAAATGAGCTCTTCAGTCCGCCTGGAAATCTATTTGACCTACCTGTTGACTCAGGTGTATCACATAAACCCTGTGCGCATTTCTGTTTGCTGTTTTAAAGCTGGGACACATGTTCCCTTTCGTTGCAACTTTATCTATCTCACAGAATATTCAGTTTCTCATGAGACACTAAAGTGCTCTCAGGTAACCACTGTCCTGTTTCCCTGAGGTCAGCGTTGTATTCAGACTTCAACACTGTTGGCAGCCACTGATCACTACAACAATAAATGTCCTAAATTGGATGTTAATCAAAAATGTGTTCAAGCACATCTAATGTACATCTCTTTATTGAGCAAACATTTTTTTAATTGAATTACCAGTCATGCTGTACTTTAACTGTAAATTTGATCATTTAATCTGCATTTATAGCAATTTCCGACATTATATGATCATTGAATTGAATAAAGGTGAGGCAGAGGGGCTTATGAGTGTTTGTTTGCCAAGACTCTTATTGTCACTCATCATGAAACCTCAACAGTCTCGACTGGTTGCTTCCGAATGCAGCACAGACCCTCATTGTCACTTGGTGGAAACAGCAGCGCTTATCTGCTGAAGGCATTGAAACTGAACTCTTGTCTTTCACCGCCAACACAAGGTATGTGAGACACTGCCAGGAGAGGGGTCAGCGCTTTCTTCTTTTTTTTACCGAGTCTTTATGACCATGCAAAATGGATCATATTCTGAGTTGGCAATTGTGAGTACCTGTGCATATATGAGTGTAGACCTAGTTAGAGAGCCCCCCCCCACCGCCCCAACCCCCTCTGGAGCAAAACAACAAGGCTTTTGCAAGGATGAAAGGGTGAGGTGTCAATTTACATCCGCATGTTCACAATCAAGTCCCCCTGGAAACATGTGACCTAAGGGTGTCAATGGATAAAATCTCTTTCCCATGTTTTTAGAAACAATGTCAAAGATGTTATCCGCAGGTGTTATTTGTTGTGCTGCTCAGGATGGTTGTACTTCTACTTTAAAAAGAAGTTAAAGGAGAGATTTTGGAGCAGGAAAACATAATTTTGAGTGCAATATCAATGTTAAAACTACACTTTATGCACACAGGTAAAAAGTCATCAATCTGTTTGTTGGAATGAGGGAAAATGTAGATTACGTGTCAGTAACAAATCCCTGTCACTCTCCTGGAGTGAGGCCACTGGGTCTTCTCATGTTACCCCACTTTAATTTTGAATGAGAGGCACTAGTTGCTAAGTTACCGGACGGCCTTCGCTGAGGTGCTGGGACTATAGAATAAATGATACCATTCATAATTGAGAGGATTATGCAGGATGTTCAGGAGCATTCCAGCGTATCGAAACCAAACAATGGAGGCATTCACCGCAAGTTACAGAGCATAAAGCTCACAGGTGAGAGGCCTCTTTGAAATTTAAATTCAACGTACTTCAGTGAGTTAAAACAAAGAAATCTGCAGGCAGCAAAGAAAAGACGTATTTTATTTTGTACAAAAGCTTAGCAGACGTATTTATTCAGGTTTTAAGATGCAAAATGTAAGAATATAATATTTGATTACACCAGTGCATATGCATGAAATAGCATTTTTAAAAAAGCAATGTTTTCCTACCTGAACTCCAGGTGTGTGCTTCTTCCTCTGCCGCTCTCTCTGCTCTGCCCTGCAGCCTCCAGGTCTTCCTCCCTCCGCCTCTCTCCGTCACTCCCCCATCTCACCTTTTCCCTCCCTTTTTCTTTTCATTGCATCCTGCACAGTCTCTTATCACTTTGCATGTGCAGCTACACAAATGAGCATTTTGGATATTACTCAACTCACCATTTACACATATTGATTGAATATATGGATGTGAACAAACTTTAAATAGTATCAGAAAATATGAATAGTGTAGATTTAGTTGTTGGCTAGTGCAAGCAATAGCAGGTTTATTTCCATAGCACATTTCGTACGTGGAGGCAATTCAATAACTAAATTTCAAAAGTGTGGTGCCCCTTCTTGACATTTTTTGAGAAACCCACAACAGTAATCTCTGAGTATCCATTTTTATTTTTAATTATTTCATTTATTTTAATTTTATTTCTTTGTAACTTTTTTAAATTTTTTTAATTTTCCTATTCTATTCATTAATTTTCAATTTACTTTATTTTTCGATTTACTTTTTTGTTACTATTAAGGTGTATTGTATATATTTTTCTCTGTATTGTTTATATATTATATGTTAAGTTATTGTCTATAACTTTAAGTTTATTTATCCATAATTTAGAATATACGTTCTGTGGTCAGCTGTGGTTGCTTGTGTGTTTATTTTTTGTGTGAGCAGATGATTGTGTTGAGAAAAACAAAATCATTCCCCTGTACAGTTACTTTTTTATTAATTAAAAATTCAATAAAAAGTCCTTTGAAAGATAGTACGAAGTACATAAAACAATTATTAAACTGAGTAATATAATTAAAAGATAAACAATATAAAAGAAAATACAAAGTACATAAAATAGTAATCAAACCGTAATATAAGTAAAAGATAAGCAATATAAAAGAAAATACAAAGTACATAAAATAGAATAAAAATATTGTGAAAAAAAAGTTTTGAAATTGCTGCATTTGGTGTTCATCTAAGATAACATTTAGGGAGTGATAGCAGGTTGACTATTTTGAGAATCTGCTTTTAAATTTGAGAGAGATATTCAGAACACAGAAGGTTTAAGGGTTGAATATATAATATAAGATTTCATTTGAAATATTGAGTCTTGTGATATTGGTGATGCGGATGTAAAAGCTTTATTTCCATCCAAAAATGGAAAGTGACGCCAGATAAAATAATAATACCTTTACAAACTTTATCTTTAACATTTTTGAGGTTTGGATAAATATTACCTACAAATAAATACTTTCAGAAAAAGGACATTGTATTTCAGAACATAATGATGCCTTATGTGAATTATTTTATGCTATAACTGTTTAATAGATTTACACTGTAAAGTCACATAAGTTATAATTATACACCAATAAATATATAGGCCTAATAAACAGACACTTGTTCTCCACATACATTTCATTGGCACGTGGTAGTTTAACTAATGAATTACATTCACTTTTTACTGTTTGACCACTAGATGTCAGCCAATACAAGGCTTCAAAAAGAGAGTACAGTGAATGCATTGTGTTCTCTCAAGTCCAATGTGTTTTAAATAAACGATTATATTTACAGTAAATAATCTACTTTGTTATAACAATGCAATCAGTCTAATTAATTTACTTTAAAATAGGCCTCCATGGAGCCCAGTCATAAAGAAGTCGTCCTATAGTTGTAAGTCCTCTGTGTAGAAAAATGTAAATTAACGAAAAATTACTTTTTCAATTGAAGTTATATCATTTAAAGGTACTTAAACTAATTGATTTGTCATTACATTACATGTTGCAGATGGCTGACTTGCCTGTACTGTAGGTTGGTGTTCTCTCAGCTGTAGTTTAGGAGGAGTATATCTGCAGTCTGTTGCAGGTCTGTACAGGACAATCAGAATTATTTAAAGATTTGGACCCAATTAGAGAATCACACATATTCACCTTCATATGTTG
Organism: Sebastiscus albofasciatus; assembly: GCA_916701655.1. NCBI lineage: Eukaryota > Metazoa > Chordata > Actinopteri > Perciformes > Sebastidae > Sebastiscus > Sebastiscus albofasciatus. The sequence continues at coordinate 46,928 of CAKAOI010032089.1, read as the reverse complement.
GCTAGTGTAATTCCACTCATTTAAATCTGTGCCGAGTGTAAGCATTGGAAAAGAAGAACATTTCTTGATTCATCTTCTGTTATCAGGATGCTCTTATTCTTTTTTTGGCGAGTACATGTCATCCCCCAAAACAAGATAAGATATTTAAAGGAACTGTGTGTAACATTTAGGGGGGATCTATTGGCAGAAATGGAATATAACATTAATAGGTTTGTTTTCTTTCGTGTATGATCACCTGAAAATATGAATTGTTCTGTTTTCGTTACCTTAGAATGAGCCGTTTGTGTCTACGTATGTAGCGGGTCCTCTTCGCGGAGCCGGCTGCCATGTTTCTACAGTAGCCGGTAAATGGGTTCTATGGGTACCCAAGAATCTCCCCTTTACAGACATGCCGACTTTATGATAATTACATGCAGTTTGTGGCAAAATCCATGCAGTTTTTTGCATGCATTAATATGCTTGCTTACAGTATTGCAATATATCGCAATATATTGAATTGTTACCCCTACAGTGCACCCTCTCTCCCTGCGGGTAGGGTCGGGGCTCCCGGTGTGTCTGTCAACCGGGGCGGACTGTCCTCAGTGCGTCAGCGATGTCGGCAACCCACCCGACCTGTCTTGAAACACCGTCTGATTAAATTGTTTTCTAGAGCTCAAAGTTCTTCATATATCTAGCCTCTTAATTTTGCTCTCAAAGTACTCCAGATTGATGCATTTAACTTTAAAATGTCTAAATCTTTCTTCTGGGGGAACTGTTCCCCAGGACCCCCATAGAGGGTGCAAGGTCCGCCCACTACAGTCTCACAAAATCCTGAGGGAAACACTATTACTTCATCCAAAGCTGTTTGCCACCCCAACTTCAAAACTAATTCCGGCACCACAGACAGTAGCCTAGATTTGCGTCTTCACATTTTTTGCGTTGGTCAGCGTAGTTCTCCAACACGCATGGCGCACAAAGAAGTTTCAGTTGGTTGCAATATGCAACTTCACCACTAGATGGCAGCAGATCACTGCACCTTTAAGTTTGTTTAATATTTCATTTTTTAAGCCAAGTGTTGAGCAAAAAACATTGTTTTTCCAAAGCAAGCACTGAACATACTTTTTAGATGGTACCTCAACTTGTTGTTTATAACCCATATGAACACATAAAGGCCACTGATCAAGTGGGTATCTACTGTATAAGCCTTTAAGCAGTGTAACAGATTTCCTCTTCTTATAGGATCCAACATCTTCTCACCAATTATCCTCACACACACACACACTGAGCGTTACCCCCTGGACACAGATGGGTCCTGAGCCATCACTGTTGCTAGATGTCACACGAGGTCCTACAGGCTGCCCGGCTGGTGTTGTGACTGATTATTTCCATCTTCCGCTCTGTCAGGAGAGACGGAAAATTATATCGGCCTAAGGTGGCGCTCCGTTATTGATATCACTGTTAAAACTCTCCAATCCAGCTGCTCGCCTCGCCTGCGACATCACCGCAATTAAATCTACACGGCTTGCAGCCTGTGTGTGTGTGGCAGAGAGTAATGGGCCCAATAGTTACTGTAACAAAACAATAATGTGATTCAGCATGGCAGCATAACAACCACATATATATATATATAAATATCAGCGCAATATATGACATGGAAGTTAATGGGTTATTATTACCACTCCCAAACAAATGGCGGCATCGCAGCAAAGCAGGTTCTACGTGGACTTGTTGCAAACAAACGATTAAAAAAAGAAGTCTGCAAGCTTTCACAGATGGAATTAGAAAGGCGGTCAAGAAAGTCATATTGCAGTCTTCTCTCCCACTTTGCATACAGCAGGCAATATTAGGTGATGAATATGGTAATGGTCCTCATTCTAGTGGGACTATCTCCTTTCAGAGGGGAAGATCTGGTTCTGCTGTTAGATTCGATTAATTCCTCTTCATGCCACTCCTCATTTTTGCGACCCCCTCCCCTCCGCTCCCCCCCTTTCCTCTCTAACACTTTCAGGCCTATGATATTAGACGAACAATCGCAGAAACAAAACGAGCTGGAACAACCAAGATGGGAACAGATGGCACGTAATTGCCTAGTGGAGGAAGCCAGGGAGTCAATTTTTACCCGTCCTGGGGGAGTTGCAGTTGCAAGAAGGGAGGGGGGGGAAAAAAAGTGCAGGTGCATTTGTTTTGATCAGATATGGCCTAAAGGAAGCATCTGAGAAATATTCATCACACGCACATTAGGGAGAGGATTCGAACAAAAGTGTTGTGAGTGAGACACGGGACGCAATGGCGAGCTTTCATCAGGGCAAGGAGGTAGATTTGTGGCTGAGTCAACGGCAGCAGATGCATCACAAATTAATATCACACTGAAGTGTTGCAAAAACTGTAAAACTTTCAGATGGGAGCAGTCTGTCCGAACATTTGCCAACCTAATTTTAGGTTTTGTGATAAACTGACACTATGAATAATGTGAGAATACTTTGGAATAATTGGTATAATAATAAACTGGTTGGTATCTACAAATGGGAAAACAATGGGATTTATATTTCTGAAATGTCTTCCTTACAAATCAGATGCTGTGGAAACATTACCAGAAATTCCAAAGGAAACTCCATATACTCTGACTTCATCAATAACTGCCCTGTTAACCCATTTGTGCCCAAAGACTATATTTAGTATGATAAGAAAAAATGCCACAATATTTGTTTAGATTTGTTTAGATATTTCGTCAAAAGTCTTGAAATCTGTTATGGATATACTTTGGGCACATATAACTTTGACATTTTTAGATCACATGAAAAATCACACTTTTATTAAATCAGGATTTTTTAAAAATGAGAAAAAAACGCCAACATTGTGTTTATTAAATGTTTTCCATATGATCTTTTTTTACACTGCATATGTGTGCATACCTTTTTTATTCAACAGTTCATAGATGCCGAAGACTTGATTGTGCTCCTTGTAGTTTCTGAGATACAGCCCTTTTCTTATTATACTATGTCTAGTATTTGAACACATGGGACTACTGTTTCTTCCTAAAATATAATGCAAAAAAACAGAAGTCCCTAGATATAGTATGACAAGAAAAAACTCACTTTTCAGCCAAATGGTTTTTGAAAATTTCTTCACATTTGTGCTGAGGCAAGCCCAGAAAACACCTCCACCAAAGGAAATTAAAAAAATTCAATTGTGGGCACAAATGGGTTAATTATTTTAATTTTAAACTTGTATAAAACATAAATGGGAGCTGGATTCACATTGCTCCAATGATGATGCAGAGTGGAATAACCCATCGGATATAAATTGTCTACACCTTTCAAGTTGCACAGATTCAACAGTCTCACCTATGTGCCAAAAATGTAAAACCACAAATGCAGATTTTCACTTGATTTTGCAATGCCCAATTTAACAAAAAAAGAAACATTTTGGAAGAACAAAAATAACTTGTGATATTATAAAAGATACCATTAAATATAATTATGATATGTATAACAAAAGTCTTACAAAAATGTGAGAACAAGACTAAGCGTCTACAGCCATGCTAGCTTATGTACAGCTGTGCTTTGAGCTAAATAGGGATGTGACAATATCAGAAAATTTAGTAGTCGATATCAGTGAAATCTGGAAGTTGTGGTTTTACTGGGGTCATGTGCCTGACTATTTCTTGGCTGGGAGCAGAGACTTCCTGGAGTCTTGTTCTCACCATAAAATGCTAATTATTTCTCATTTCTAAATAGTTCAACTCACTTTAGGTCCTTATCTCTATTTTGTTTTCCACTGCAGATAGACACCCTTCAGTTTATGCGGGAATCTCAGCTGATCAACGGAGCGACGCCGCTTGAAACTGCTGTTACATAATCTTCAATGCAACACTTGCTGAATCCTTTCATCGACAACCAAACAGAGGTACTTCTGCATTTTGTCATATATATATAATAAGTCATTATAACAACACTGCTTAAGAACCAAGTCCTTTTTTCTGGGAAAGTCCTGGCCATGAGCAACGCAGCGCAAAGTAGCACACCGCTTTGAGCTAAACTTTTGTTAGATGCCCAGCTATTTCTGTTTATTCCTGTCACTCGCCTTGAAATCCCCTCAATGGACCAGGAGCGGCTGATTGGTGAAGTTGAAATGAGGAGTTATCGATACGATACCTCCTCATTTCACTACAAAAACCTAAATAAGGTGGCAGCTGGCTGGAGGGAGATCGCCAGGGAGCTGAAAGTTTCCTACTGCTGTTGGCTATATTGTGTTTCATTTCCAGTAAATATCACAATTTGAAACGCGTGCTTTCTGTTTAAAAAGAACAAACGAAGGAAGATAAGTGGTTATGACATGCAGCCACTTTCCCAGTAACTCTCCAACGCATATTTAGTTGAGTTAAGCAGGTTGTCAGCTGTGTGTCTGCCTGGCGTAATGATACTCTGTCGCCCGGCGTAACGATAGTGAGTGTCCGACAAATAGTGTGTGTTTGTGCTACGTTAGCAGCTCTAGCGTCTGTCAGCACGGCGTAACTTGAGCGAGTTTCCGACAGACCTCGCGTGTGTGTGTGTGGCGACGGTGAATGTGGGGTTGTTGGTGGCGTTATAGCTGTGAACGTAGCGGTAGCAGACAGCGTGTGTACAGTTTATTTGTCGGTGAATGTTTATTCGCCTGTATCTGTAACGCCGGCTCAGACTCTCTTAAGGTGGACTCTTGAGGCGGACCATCTTTTCTCCTTAAAGTGACGAGCCGCTCCTCTGAGTTTTGCTCAGCTTTTTAATTAATTATTAATATTTATTTTAATCGTTTAACCGATAGCGTTAAAATGCTTAATGTCGGTTTTTGCAAGAAAGTGAAATTTCCTTAAATAGCTTAATAAACTATATTCCTGTTGATAAACTGCCCAGATATCTATCATATCTTGCTGTTAGCTTCATATTTCTTTACAAATCCTTTGTTTTGTGTTAACACAATCATCCTAATGCGAGCTTAGCATAAATTTATACCATTGGGTTAATGTCTCCGTCATGACTACAAAGCTTGGTAACACCATTTGTCTGCTCCCACTTCATCCTTGGACATGAATCGGTCACATACTGTACCGAGATGAATTCCTTTTTGTCGGCCCTCTAAGCTCTGACCACATCTGTTCAATTACCAGCATGGAAAGTGCATTACCATTGGCTTTGTTGTTGGAGATGCTTGATTTTCTTAGTAAAAAAGCAGATGAATTTATAATGTTGTGATCCCCTCTGTTGTGAATCTCCTCAGCGGACCAAGGCCCGGGATCAGAATAAGCATTTTGATGAGCTATAGGCCGTCTCCTCTTTTTACAATCCCAAACTTGCGCTGCCCGCCCAATATCAAACTAATAAATTACAGCCCCCGTCTCCCACATAACTCACTGATAAATAAAAAAAAAGGGTCTGCCATAGTGTGCAGCTGTGACCCAGGGTTACCTAGCAACAGGTCATGCCCAGACGTGATGCACAAGGTAGAGATACACCTCTAAGGAGCGGGAGAGGAGGGAGGGATGGGGATGGAGGAGATGGAGGAGCGGGGTGAGGGAGGGAGGGGAATGGGTCTCATCCTCACTCTCTATGACCCTTGACAGATAGAAAACGCACTCAGAGGAAACGGCGTTTGATTGACAGGGATATTTGAGGAACCTGAGACTCCTTGGTTTCTCCATTACTGTTTTCAGGCTGGACTCTGAGCTGCTTTATAACTGAAAGAAGTAGGTAGAAAACAGCTGACAAATCCCATAATAATAAACCTTTTCATTCAAGACACTTAATTAGTATCCATATTTGAGATGTGACATGAAGAAAACAATACGATTTTCTTAATTCCCTCTGAAGAGTATCTTTCTCCTGTATACATGCATTAACACACCCAGAACAAATGTGCCACACTGAAGTACTAGTCAGCTTTCCAACGTCGGCGCCCAGAGAATTGTCTGATGAAAACCCTAACTGACAGCCCTAAAAAGATTGAGCAATAGCACAAGAGACGCACATCCACAGCGGTGTACAATGTCTTTGCCAGAACAGTGCGGCATGGAAATGAGAGTGTTCAGTCCATGTCCCCCCCCCACCCTCCCTTCCTCCGCCCTTCCTCTGTTGCCTGTGCGACAAACCCTCAAGGGGACTCTGCAGCTGTGTGGGGTTAGCACATGGTCGAGTTAGGGGCCACACACACAAACACACACACACACACACACTGACAAACACAGCCTTTAGTCTTTGTAAATATGTGATATTTATGCTGCGTAAACTGTAATAAGTTGTGCTTTAATGAGAGTATTTTCTTTGGATGATTTTCAAAAGACTGAATCTCAGCTGAAAGAGAAAGCAGCTGCCATTTTGAGTGTCCAAATGTTTAAAAGCTGCTATAATCAATATTTCTCTAATAACAATGAATTAAACGACTATGTGTATATGCCAAGTATCCTCATACAACGGTTCGTATGATATCTTACAAAAAGTTATTCCTTATTTTTCGTGCCAATTTCCGCTCCAGTCTTTTCAAAATAAACTTCACAGGAAACAACTCGGTTAGGTTTAGACAACAAAACTACTTAGATTAGGTTTAGGCAAAGATCGTGGTTTGGGTTAAGTAAACGCCAGAAGTGGCGTAATTTAAATACGGACATTGCGTGACAAAAACGACTTAATTAGGTGTAGGAAAAGATTAAAATTACTCCGTAAGTGGCGTAACTTTACGGAAGTTACGTGACACGTAAATCAACACGTAAACAACTAGCTATGTTTAGACAAAACAACTTAGTTAGGTTTAGGAAAAGCTTGACTTGGTTAGGTTTATGCAACAAAACAATTTAGGTTTAGGAAAAGATTGACTCGGTTAGGTTTAGGCAATACAACTAGTTAGTTTAGGATAAGCTTGACTTGGTTAGGTTTATGCAACAAAACAATTTAGGTTTAGGAAAAGATCGACTCGGTTAGGTTTAGGCAATAAAACTACTTCAGTTTAGGAAAAGCTTGACTTGGTTAGCTTTAGGCAACAAGAGTACCTAGTTAAGTTTAGGAAAAGATTGTGGTTTGTGTTAAAATAACTACGGAAGTGACATAACTTAAGTACGGAGGTTACGTGACAATTAAATCTTTGTTGATTTCTTGTTTCACACAGGGTACGAACACCGGTCTCCTGGGTGAAAGTCTGGTGTTTTTTGACCCACTTATCCACACTGACCTCCTCCCTACACTGTGTTTGTCGCTCTTTATACTTCCTGGTACACAATTATGTGGATTACATACAAATTGATTTTGTGGGATGTATACAAATTACAGTGCATTACTTTTTCGTAGGTATAGCTACGAACGGTTAATGAGAACAGCCACGTGTGCTACACTGTTAAGAATTTCCCAGTAAAATAACAGTAAAGAACTGGAAGCAGGGTTACTGACACAGAGCCTTCTGTCTCAAAATGCCTTTGGCTTCTTACTGAAAATAGTGCATAGAAGTGCAAGGCAGGGACTGTTCCAAGATTTCATTATCGTGATTGTGTTTTGAATCTGAAAAGCAAAATTTGAATTCGCTATTGGAATATGATTCAGTTATGATTCACAATTAAAGTTCATGATAAACCAGCACCAACACCACCAGACATGTGACATCATGTCCAAGTATGAATATTCAGGCTCTAACTAGGCACATGGATAAGTGCGGAAGTCCAAGTATTGGTGGGGGAGTGAGTTAGTGAATGACTTATGGCCCACTCAAGTACACCAGTTCTCTCCATCCAGCCTTGGTAGCCTGCTGACTGTGTAAGAGAGAGATATATGAGTTCCAAAATAACTTTCATTGTAACTTCTCACATACAAAATCAGCGAGTGTACCCCTCATTTCCTCTTATCATAATGTAAACTCACCATTTTAAATGAAAAAATGCACTGAAGTCTTAATGTTACTTCAAATGTTGAAGTGACTTCCAAAGACTGTAAAATGTATTCACCGTCAAGGTTGTTATGCATGAACTCACTGGCAAAATACATGTGTACGCACATTAACTTAAGATATTAACTCGGATACAAAGAAATGAAAATGAACTCCTTGTGTTGTCCGATTAATAGGCAATCATATGTGAAACTCTATAGCTGCTGAATCCCTCTATCATGACATGCACATATTCAGTAATGCAAACTAACTGGAAACATCCCTGATAGACTTTGCACAGATTTATTAATTCGATAAAATTGCTACTCACCAAATAATCAGTAAGATGGGGATGGATGAAGAAAAGAACGGATCCAGCCTCACATGTGCAGATCAGGTGAAATTGCTCTTCACAGAATTAAAAAAATACTGCATGAAACTGTTACTGATGATACTTTAGACAGTTGATCAGCAGTAAAGTGCTGTTTTTTAAGAATGCATTATAGTTCAGTTAAAAAACATCCAATGAGCGTAATTTAACAGATTTGTATTAACAGTAAAGTACTGTTTTTAGCAATAACAGGTTAATACTGTTGAAATCCTGCTGTAAATTAGCAGCAATTGTTTACAGTGTACATGTGTGGTAGGGCAAGAAGAATGACTTCCGATACCTCCAATTGTGCTGAACGTGTGCAGGAATAGAACTGGCCCTGAGGAAGATGAGCAACCTCAGTAACACTTGTTTTCCCAGAAGCTCAGCATACGCCAGTTGAGATAGTGGGCGACATGATGGGGGGGGGATGTGCGCCTCCTCATGCAGTTAATGGACAGCATACACGCCGAGGTAATTCACAGCTAGCAAACATGACGTATGCCATCAGAGGCCGGTGTGAGTAAAATGGGCATCCATCACAGATGCTAACAACTCTGATTAAAAATACATAATCTGCAAGCGGCCCCCTGATACCTCCGTCAAGCCATTTTGGGTCTAATTGCAATTGGTCTCCGTTATGATCAAAGGCAAGTCACACCTGCTCGCCTTTAGCTTTCGTTTCGCTGATTACACTTTCAAATTTCATCAACGTCAAGTTGATAGATATGAAATTATGGAGTAAACCTGTTTACTTGTGGTCAACACTCATCACAATCCCAAGTCTTTCTCCTGGACTTTTACACCCACACTTCTTTGAAATCTTTCACAGAGCATTGAAAGACAATGCTTTGGATTGTAAAGGATTGTAGGCACGGGGGTTAAAGAAAAAGCAGCCGCGAAAGACACACTGGAGCTCACAGTCCCGATACAAACACAATAGAGAACAGAAATGAGAGCCAAACTGCTTCTCCCCCATCTGCATCTTCACCTTACCCACCACCTGTATCTCTCGGGGTGCGAGTGAGTGACAAAGCATCAAGAGGAAGAGCACCAAGCCTTCGCTCACGAGGCTTTGCACCCAGCGCTCACCCAATTTACACCTCTCCCTTTCCTGCAAACCCCACCCAGCATCCCCCGGTGACAGCACCATGCTAACCGCCACCTCCCTGCTGGCATGACCGTGTGTGTGTGTGAGAGAGAGAGAAACAGGGTGTGTGTGAATGTGTGTGTGTGCAGGAGAGAGTGGAAATGTGTGGTATCCTTGTGGGAAGCAGTTTTAGACCTTCAGATGGGATAATTTTTTTTTTAAAGGAGAGGTCATTTTGTTCTCTCCTTTCTTCTTGTGTATAGTGTGTAGAATAAGCAGAACAATTACGTTTCCCATACAATGGAACTGCATTGTGAATAACTTTTCGAGGGACACGTATTTTGTCGCGTTTCTGACATGTCACAAATCCGTTTGTAATGATAGTCCTGCGGAAGTCCACGTAGGGAAGAGGGACAGGTTGGATGTGTCCAACAAACAAGAACTTTCACCCAGGAAACCACTGTCTGTGTCTCATGTGGAACTAAAAGTCAACGTTATTTTAATTTAGGTCCTTAGCTTAATAACTAGGGCTCGCAGTCGACCAATATATTTAATATGTCTGTAAAGGGGAGACTCGTGGGTACCCTTATTTTACCCATATTCTTTTACTCAACCTAACCAAGTAGTTTTGCTGCGTTTTTTGTTTAGTTTCCCTTTACAACGTTAACCACTTGTTTAAAACCGTTAAAAACAGCGACCGTAATCCGGGAGGAAATACGTTTTGTGAAACGTCATCGAGAATGCAGTTCAGTCGTTGTAGGAGACACGGTTGGAATAAGAATGTAAGGGGTCCGTTGTCTGTCTAACTGAGTCGTTACACAGTTGCTGTAATTTTTTGTTTTACTTCTACTCTGTCAAGTATCAATCACACGCAGTATCTCAGCGTGGTATCCCCAGGAATAAAGTCCATATTGGACAATTCTGCATCCAGTGCCATCACAGGAAGTAGTGTAGCTGTTGATCTAAATACACTTATCTACTGACTTCATTGTTTGCTTTTTCTTGCTCACAATAATACACATTGGTGTGGGAGTGTTGTAAAATAATAAGCTCCAAATTACATTTTTTTTCCAAGTCAAGTCAATTTTATTTATGTAGCCCAATTTCACAAATCACAATTTATCTCAAGGGGCTTTACAATCTGTACAGCATACAACACCCTCTGTCCTCAGACCCTCGCTTCAGATGAGGAAAAACTCCCCAAAAAAGCTTTTACAGAGAAATAATGGAAGAGACCTCAGGAAGAGCAACTGAGGAGGGATCCCTCTCCCAGAACAGACAGATGTGCAATAGATGTCATGTGTACAGAATAGACCAACATAATAAAATCACAGTATAGAGTATCCAAATGCCAAAAACGATACATAGAATGTGAACCAGTAGGCAATGTGAACGGGATGCCATCCCCCTTGTTAGCAAAATGACCAAAATGCATTCCCCTTGTTAACCTGCATCCCCCCCTCTCCATCCCCTAGTAGTAGAGAAAGTGTTAGTCTAGTCTACCTGACCCATGGATCCTCTATCTTACTGAGGTTTGTGCAAGTTAGAATCTATGGCCCCGACCATGGCTCTGAAATATCAGCAGCCTAACAGCGCTGTCCATGGTGCTGAAGTAGCAGATGGATTGCAACTTTTTCTCCCATCCTTCTGTCAGTTTTGTCTTCGATCTATAATATTCTCCAAACTATATAGTTGGGGAGGGGGGACAATACTGGAGTCGATAGGTTTGGACTGACCTCCTATTAACGAACTTTGTTCTGTAATTTGGACACAGTAAACTCAGTTTTATCCTGCCTTTTTTCAACCTGATCGGCTGACATAAAAGCGCAGAAAACTGTGCAAATCCAGACTAATTTTTATTAAGCAAAATTTGTAATTTTTTTCTGAAACTCTAGCATGTTTCAAACGGAACAAACAATTCCTTACTTTCTCCTTTCTTTGATTCCTGTTTTTTTCCTCCTAAAATGACCGAACTTTGCTCACAACCACGCCGTCTATCAATCACAGCCCAGTTAAGCAAAGAGACAAACCATAGAGGGACACAGCTGCTAGCTGTTGCACAAAAATTAAAGCTTGATTTTACAGTTACAGCCTTAAATTTCACTTATACCTCATAATATTTAGACTGCGCGTCAACTTAGATTTGGCATATAATGTTGAGGGAGAAAATGAAGCTGCCTCAGCTGCCTAAAAATAAAACTGCACTCTCACACTAAACCCACTCCCTCCTGAGCTGAACCCCAACTTGAGTAAAGGGGCTAAAGAAATCATAAAAAAACCTCACTGACAGGGTTAGAAATGATGTACCTACTGTACGCAAGGCCTGTTTAAACATCTTTACAGGATTAGAGTGGAGTTAAACTGCTTTGCGGGCGCAGTTAATTGAAGCGGATGAGGTTTTTAATAAAGCGTGCAGTGTTAGCAGCTGACAAATGGCTCAGCTGACACACAGGGGAAATTGCATTTAATGGCATCAGGTATGTGCTTTGCTGGAGCTTATCACATTACACTGGTGGGTGCACATACACACACACACACACATGCATACATGCATAAACGTACACACCCTGCTTTCATCTTCATTTGTGGGTGTGTATGTGTGCACGTTGGCCCACATAAACACACATTACAGCAGTTTACGCTTACCTGCACCAGTCAAGGTGTTTTCCCTCCTGGATTCCAATTATGGTTCAGCGGGATGTCTCATGTGGAGCATATAGGTTGCTAGGTAGGTTGCTAGACGGACAGGCAGACTCACACTGGACCTATTACTGTGACATGATTGGTGGAGAAACTCTCAATGATTTCATTAAAGCATCAATAACCATAACCTTAATTAACCATAACCATTTTTTGCTGTTTTCTGTCACCAATTAAACAAAATGGTGATTCAACCTAATGCCAAAGATGACTGAGCCAAAATAGATTTTTTATTATTGTGGTTAAATAAATGTAATTTATGGTGTTGTGAGATTGCTGCTAGACCGCTCCATTAATACAGGTGCGGGCCTCGCGTCATGTGAGGCAAGCGGGAGAGCAAATAGGTTTTCGACCGCAGTGAAAATGTTGTTTTTGAAAGGCTAAACTCCAACAAATATGGATTGAAGCTGAATATTTCGTTATATTTTGCTACTAAGCAGCAAAGAAATATATTTTTTTAAGTAGTTTTTTATACAGACTTTTGTATAAACTATCCAATAAGTGTGGTATTATGATTTTAGTTGTACATGAGCAAATCTAATTTTGACAACTTCAACAAACTTCAACAACATTAGTGACGTTTGTCACATGTTATATAGTGAAGATTGTTATGTGTTTTTGTACTGATCTTAAATTGTTTCCATACATTCACATAGTTATTTTAAACCTAACCATGATAAACCTAACTAAGTGGTTTTGTTGCCTAAAACTTGAAACTAGCGATTGAGCCCATAAACTCATGTTTACAATGTTTACTGAGGTAATAAATAAAGTCAGAAGTAGGCTCATTTTCTCATAGACTTCTACACATTCCGACTTGTTTTTGCAACCAGAGGAGTCGCCCCCTGCTGACTGTTAGAAAGAATGCAAGTTTAATGCACTTCCGCACTGGCTTCACTTTTCAGATCCCGGAGGTAGCCCACTGGTTGCTAACAGTAGATTGCTACATTCCAGAGACTCTTTTGTCTGGTCTTGGTATGGGGCCTATTTGTCACTGAACAGTTTTGGATATTCAAAAACACAAGTAATACGTTTTTTTCTTCCACCTTTCAGTTCAAGCAGTGGTCAACAGCGATTGGCTGCGCCCACGTTCCACACATGCGTACCAGAAAACAAGACGGCAACCTCAGAACAACAAGAAAACCAGCTCCTCCAAGATATGTCAGGTGAGTACTTTTTTGGTCTTGATGATACAAAAATGTATCAAATAACAAAGGCATAGACAAATTATCAGAAAACGCTTCATGAAAATGGTGTTTAACCCCTTAAAGAGGATATATTGTGCTTATATTCAGGTGCATACTTGTATTTTGGGTTCCTACTAGAACATGTTTACATGCTTTAATGTTCAAAAAACGCTTTACTTTTCTCATACCGGCTATGCTGCAGCACTTCTTTTCACCCTCTGTCTGAAACGCTCTGTTTGAGCAGTGTTTCTGTGGGGGAGAGTAACTCCCTTTGGTGTGGACTTTGTAACTTTTGCAGACATTTTACATGCACAAAAAACTATATGACACACTAAAGGAAAGGGCAAAAGCACAATAGGTCCCCCTTTAATAAACTCATACTGTGCACCCAGAATTTCTGCGAACCCACTGAACTTTATTGCAAATTATTCAAATATACTTGTAGAATTTGATGGGGATGGTGCAGCCCATAGAAAACACAGAGTCTCGGGTGTAAATATTTCACTTTGTGTAAACATCATAAAACTTCAGAATATATATGATGCTGTCAGACAGCATGGAATAAGATGATTCCAACAACCGTAAAGCTACTTGAGGGAAAACAAAACGAGGAGGCTGTATCTTTTGAAGTAACTAAATCATCATAACATAAGTTACTTTAGTATTAAAGTATTTTTCCATGCCTGAGTGGCCACAAGGAAAAGCCGAGCAGGTGCTTGGCGTCTTAATCTAAGACGCTGTGTATCCATTTCCTCCTGATAATGTTGTGTCTGGATTCTCTGGATGCAATAAAGGCAAGAAACTGTCAGAAAGGACAACATGAATTATTTCAAGTGATATGTCGGGAGACCGCTGCATAGATGCCCTTTAGGAGTTGTCAGTTTGATATCTCACCCAGTAGTGCACACACACACACACACACACACACACACACACAGATGCTGCACACACGGCGTCCAGTCAGAAATTCCTCATATAAGAGGACAATTAGAGTGTCTCATTTTCCCCCTAATATCAATCACACAGCTCATGAATAAAGACAATTAGGTCCTCATGATTCCATACAATTGCATCTGCCCTTTGAGCTCCCCCTCCGATTTGGGAGCGACGCCTCTTGGGTATATGGCGCTCTCATCACGGCGACTCAGTGTGAGCCGCCGCAGTCAATAATAGGAGACAAAACAGAGGAGGCAAGGGCCCGGTTTCAGACTAGATCAGATCCTCCGGACGCGTGTCACTCTTCATTAGGGAGGCGGGGTAGCAGGGGATGCCCTTAAGGTGAGGATGGCCACAGAGCGGAGGGGGTAAAGGGAGGAGGGAGGGGGCGGAGTGGCAGCTGTGGACAATGACAGAATCTGTGTCCAAGGGCCCCTCAGGCCAAACACCAGCTCTCCTCCACCCTGAACTGATCTCTCGCCTCTAGACCCACCGACGAGGGAGGGAGGGAGAAAAGACCGAAATAGACAGTCACACTCAGTGGACTTTCTATCCAGACTTGCTGCACTCAAGACTCCGGCTGACATTGATGTAACACACCACATCAATGCGTCTAATGTCATATTCATAGAAATGTGATTGGTTTACCTCAGGCATGGGTGGTTCCCCTCACCGCACAGCAGCTTGGATAATGTCAGGTATTAATCTTTCATAGCCTCCGTTAAATTAAGCACTTTGATTTCACTTATTATTAATTTATACTGATTGCTGCAATGTTGCCGTACATGCAGGCGAGGGCGGTGACTAAAGGATAGCCTTTGCCATTTGGGAAGACAGTAATCTTTACACAAGTAAGAATAAATGTTTCTTAGTGTAAATATTTGAGTGGGAGAATCCTAATCTTGAATCCTACATGCTCTTTTTATACATTTTTGACATACCCTTCTCTAGTCTTTCACTCCCTAACCTTGAATTCTACATGCTCTTTTTTATACATTTTTGACATCGCCTTTTATATTCTTTCACTCCCTAACCTTGAACCATGCAGGTGGTTTCACAAAAAAAACAAGAGAGACAGAGGTCCATTGTAGTTCACACAGGGTAGAGAGAACATGTTCCTGCATGTTTTTGCAAAGGCTTTTGCCTTCTACACAGCAGTAAATAAAGTAAACAGTAACAAGGCTGATTATACACAACAGTATGTAATCCACGTAATCGTATAAAGAGTGACAAACGCTGCATAGGGAGGAGGTCCGGGTGGAAGGGTGGGTCAAAAAAACACCGGACTTTCGCTCAGGAGATCAGTGTTCATATCCAGAAAAAAACAGAAATTAACGTTGATTTATTTGTCACGTAACTTCCGTACTTAAATTACGACACTTCCGGAGTTATTTTAACCCAAACGTTGACTTATTTGTCACATAACTTCCATACTAAAGTAACCACACTTTCGTAGTTATTTCAACCCAAACCATGATCTTTTCCTAAACTTAACTAAATAATTTTGTTGCCTAAACATAACCAAGTTGTTTCCTGTGAAGACGGAAGTTTATTTTGAAAAGAAATTGGAAAATGTTTATCTGGACATTCATAGGAAAACGCATGAAAAATGAGGAACAACTTTTTGTAAGATGTACTGACTGTTGTATGAGGATACGTTGAACATTGACATAATATCATTTTTTAAGTGGATTGGTTGAACTTGCTATAAACATCTTCTTCCAGCAGTTACAGACAAACATTATCTTTCATTCGGAGTTGTGGCAAACACAAGTCCCATATTCCCTCTTTTTTAGCCGTTTTTGGTCTATGCTAAGAGAAGTCTCTTTAGTTCTCCGCTATGTTCCCCAGCTTCTCGCTAACTGTGTCTGTCTGCTTTTTAGTGCTGAGTAGGTGTGCTTTGGTTTTTATCAGAGCTTTTTTTGCTGTTGTTTTCACATTGCCATTTGATCTTGTTATTACGAAAATATCGGTTATAGCCTCTTAAAGTTTTCAGGCACGGTAGATTTGGCGACACCTGTGGTTACTGGTTGTAACAGCAAGTGTGGTTTAATACTACAGCAAACACTTGTTGAGCAGCTACTTGGTCAGAAATACAACAGAA
The DNA here is from genome assembly GCA_916701655.1 of Sebastiscus albofasciatus. Classification (NCBI taxonomy): domain Eukaryota; kingdom Metazoa; phylum Chordata; class Actinopteri; order Perciformes; family Sebastidae; genus Sebastiscus; species Sebastiscus albofasciatus. The sequence goes on along the minus strand of CAKAOI010032089.1, from coordinate 30,684 downwards.
GAGCAACCGGTGTATCTCTTGACAGTGCAGCCAAACAAACTTAAATTGTTTTAATTAAGAAGTGTTGAAAGAAGTAATGTAAAAATGTCGCTATCTTGGTTTTTGGCCGTCTATTTCACTCGAAATGGGACCATAATTTACTAAATGAACATCATGCTGTATTGAAGAAGACTTGAAACTAGCGATTGAGACCATAAACTCATGTTTACAATATTTACTGAGGTAATAAATCAAGTGAGAAGTAGACTCATTTTCTCATAGACTTCTATACAATCAGACTTCCACATTGGCTTCACATTTCAGAAGCGGAGGTTGCCCACTGGGTTAGGTAAATCAACAGTAAACAGTGATATTAATTGAATAAAATTGTGCTGTATGTTTTCTGTTAATCGCTTGTAAGCAATCTGGATCCAGCATGGGAAAGGCGGACTCCGCCACCAACATTTAAAACCACTGTATTGAGAGAAAATTACTGAATATAAATACATTAAATGGCTATTGCAGAAAAAATGCTGACCATAAAAATGTGGTTTGACATCATGAAAATCATGGAGGACTACACCTTTAATTACCTAACAGTTGATATTTTGGAGCTTAGACAACGTTCCGTTTTTGCACCATCTTATCCCACGTTGCACCGCAGCCTCAACGCAACTGATGTTTTAGCAACACACGTGTTTTTGTCATCAGCAATACATCAAACTTGTCTCAAAGAGGACAATGGGGCGCTGCGACGGAGGGCTGCGGCGCTCTCCCGCCACACGTAGGTGGCACACACTCGCCTTATTAGCCAGGTCAAACATAATCAGTGATAGACACGGCAGGGCTGCTTAATTATGGCTGGCAGCTGGCAGCGGGGGCCTTCCTTTAGGGGCCGGGTTATGCCCATGCATGAACCCCCCCGCCCTACACCACCACCACCCACACTGCCCCAAATGAAGAATAAATCTAACCTCCCTTTTGTTTGGGAGTGATGCATGTGGCAGCCCCTTCATTTAAAGCGAGAATAAAAATGTGGACAGAATTCAGGATTAATAGAGGGGAATGGGGCATTAAATTAGTGTAATTGCGAGGTAACAGCATGTGTGTGTGTGTGTGTGTGTGTGTGTGTGTGTGTGTGTGTCTGTGTGCATCAAGGTAACAAGAACCCTTTTCTCAAAACAATGCACCTGAGCTACTACAGGGCTCCGATTTTTCAATTTCATAACACAGAAAGCTGCACTTTGGATGACACGACAGATGTATGCACACGGCAGCTTCCTCCCAACTAGGCGCATAAGCTCCTGTCGCAAACAGCTTGTAAATCTGCACTTAAATGAGAGCAAGCGAGCGCCCTGCCTGTCTGCTGCGTCACCGGAGAAATATGGCTTCATGAAGTTTGCGACCAACGCGAGGGGGAAAAAGAAGGCTGATATACTGCGTGATTTGTTTCCACGCCAAAATGTTGCTGTCCACTCTGTGCGTGCAGCGGAAAAAACAGCTGGGAGAGACAGAGAGAGAGACGGCGTTTGAAGCCGCAAGCAGTTGTGCACTCTTGATCTCCCAAGGCTGTCTGTCTGCACACACACTCGCACACATGCAGACCCCCTGATTCAGCCCCCTCTGGTATATTGATCCACTTCATTCTGCCTCAATGAGATGCAGACAGCATCCCGGCACCCAGACCGCTCATAATCATGATATAACACACGGCCGTATTGAAACCTGCCATAGGAAAGGCATAAATCGGATAATGCAACAGCCGGGGATAATGAACAATATCGGATGACATATCGATGTTGTCACGCGCGGCACATAATGAAACATAAATGTGAGATGTTTTGAATTGGTGCACCCATGCAGGAGCAGCTGTTTTTTGTTTTTTTTTGTATACAGTGTGCAGGGGAAGTTATGAAAGGAGCCGTGCACTTTTTAAAGCTGGACCTTGGAGCGCTCCATTCACACTCTCTTCCCGTGTGTTTATATATGTGTGTGTGTGTGTGTGTGTGTGTGTGTGTGTGTGTTGTGTGTGTGTGTGTTGTGAACTTAAATCCACCTTCCCTCCCCTCCCTATCCCCTTCAGCCTCTCCCCATCACATCGCACCGTAGCCATGGCAACTATTCTGATCGATCCAGTGCCACCTAATACCAAATGTTTCTCCAAACCAAAACTTAAACAATCAGGCAGTCGTGAGCGGCTCGCCGGCAAGGTGGCGGCTCCAGCAGAGGAGCATGATGGGAGCGGGGGTTTAGTCAGTGTTGTTGTGAGCTGTGGCAAGATGGTGAATTCACCTCAATAAAATTTGTGCATTGCAGACAAATAATACAACTAATAATCTCTATAAAATCATAAATAGATACTAGGGCTGTCAATTGAGCAATTGCAAATTAATCGCACATTTTTTTATCTGTTCAAAGTGTACCTTAAAGGCAGATTTGTCAAGTATTTAATACTCTTATGAACATGGGAGTGGGCAAATATGCTGCTTTATGCAAATGTATGTGTATATTTATTATTGGGAATCAATTAACAACACAAAACAATGACAAATATTGTCCAGAAACCCTCACAGGTACTGCATTTAGCATAAAGAATATGCTCAAATCATGACATGGCAAACTGCAGCCCAACAGGCAACAACAGCTGTCAGTGTGTCAGTGTGCTGACTTGACTATGACTTGCCCCAAAACTGCATGTGATTATCATAAAGTGGGCATGTCTGTAAAGGGGAGACTCGTGGGTACCCAGAGAACCCATTTACATTCACATATCTTGAGGTCAGAGGTCAAGGGAACCCTTTTGAAAATTGATGTCCAATAATACATATATACATATGTTTTCATAAAGCAGCATATTTGTCCACTCCCATGTTGATAAGAGGATTAAATACTTGACAAATCTCCCTTTATTTTGAACAGATAAAAAATGAGTGATTAAAATGCGATTGATCACGATCAACTAAGGACACTCATGCAATTAATTGCGATCAAATATTTCAATCTATTGACAGCCCTAATTTTGTAGTTTCAAATGATACCAGTATCTTCATTCTAGCTTTAAAACCCTGCTATAAACAAATACATACAGATCGCAAGTTGCGTTAATGCGTTAATGCCGTTAAAACGAATTTGCGCAAACGCGTTATTATCATGTTAACTTTGGCAGCCCTAAATTATAGATGTTTCTCGTCAGTTTATTTGAAAAACAAATGATATTACTGTGGCCCTGAGAGCTCAACACACTGCAACTAAACAAAAGGAAATGAAGAATTGCCAATTTGAGAACCCATTAGTATTGGGACACGGAGTGAAAACACTCAGAACGGGCTGCAAAAACATTTTCTAAATGCTACCAGATCCGCGGTATAATACAGACGAAACAAAGAAAAATCCAATGTACAGACTTTAGTGGCTGCCCAGCAGCTGGAGGGGTTGGATGTGAGGAGGGATGTGTCACGTTTACTTTATGTCAACAGCCATGGATAGCTGGTCAGGGTTCAGGGTTCACACTGTGATATTTCACCATGTCTCCGTTCCCTTAAACTCGCAGCGCCAGTATCCAGAAGCGACGCCGTCTCTCGTAGCTCTGTCTGTCTGCGTCTTTTTGTGCGTGCGGAGGGGAAGATGAACAGAAAAACCTTCCAAAAAATCAAACACAAGAAGAGGAAGAAGTGAGGAAGAGAGAGAGTGAGAGAGAGAGAGGAAGGATGAATGAAGAGAAAGCTTATTACCAGAAAACAGATGGCCCCCCAATTCACAGCGGCCCCACGGGGACGTGGAGGGACAACTCTTTGCACCTCCGGGTTACCAGCGCCGCGGAGAGGGGCGGGGCTCCTAAACACGACTCTGTGTGTGTGCACTTTTGTTTGTTAACTTGTAAACAAAAAGCAAATTTGTGACATCCCTGGCATGGCGCCACTCTGGAGATTCCCCAGGAGTTTTCGCGTTTAAAGGCTATTTGTTACGTCTGAAAATGGATCTGGAAAGGCGACAGCAGCGGGAGTTTTTTCCTCTGCGGATGCTGCGGAAAACATCAGACTTGCATATTCAAACTGGCGGAATAATCCTTTAAAAAAAAAAAACCACACATTTGGCGTCACCTTTTTATTTCATCAAACCCGTCACTCAACATCATCGCCAGGCGAGCTAATGTCACAACATCCGTAAAATGAGATCTCACACGCGCTCAAACATTCACACCCTTACGCGTGCATATGCAACTGTACGAGTGGACACACACACACACACACACACATGACAGGCAGTGAGTGGAAATGAAGGATTTGGAGTTCCATCCCGTTACATTATGCAGCAGATGGCGTTCAGGCCAAGCCCGGCCAGGCCTCTCCCAGGAGAGAAGGAGTGAGAGAGAAAGAGGGGAAGATGGGGGAGGTGTAGAAAAGAGGGGTGAGGGACAAAGCTGTTGTTTTTTTTTTTTTTTACTTGCGTGAACGCACGTGTTTGTTTCCTATTTTTTCGACGGACTCCCTCTTGGGTAGAATCCTCATCGTCTCCTCTCCTCCTCTCCTCGCCTCATCCCCCCCCGCCCCCCTCCGCCCCCTCCTGCCCAGCTGAGGCTCCACCTGAGCCCAGCCACGGAGGCCCCGACCCCAGCTGACCCGCCGCCGAGAACAAGGAGGCAGAGGAGGGAAAAGGTGATAGTGGAGGGAACGATAGGTAAAGTGCTGTAGGTTTGTTTTATGGAAGGAAAAGTTCCCACTAAACTCGCATCTTTATTATTTCACAAGACTCCCATCTTAAAAGGATGGACGTGATTATGTCTTTCAGCAAAGCAGCTGTATACCTCGACTAATTTGAACAAAATTCACACACACACACCGCAGTCGACTTGATCAAATGCCACAATCAATACGCACACACACACATACAAAGCGGCCGGCTAAGTCCCCCCAGATCTTTGCCCCCCGGCGCTTTTTGTTTTGTGTTTTCCGAATTAATTGAGCCGACGCTCAAGTGTGGGGCCAGATGTCACTGCGACCTGTGGGGATTATTAGAAATCTGTTTCCCTCATTGTTTACGTGGACCCCTCGAAAACCACGACGCCTCGCGCTCGTCCCGCGGAAGTTTCGCCCCCGAACCAGATTGCTAATGTACAAAATAACAGTCTCCGGCTCCAAGAATGGACACAGGGCCTGGATATCGACATGTGGGGCATTCTGGGACTTTTCTGTCCCACCTCCAATGACCATGGCCTGTGCCCAATGACCACCAGGGGCCCCCTGATGCTCTCCCGGTTTGGCCCGAACAGCGGCATGCTCCTTGGCACGGCTCTGGGCCTAATGAACTCATCAGCCAGCTGGAGGCCCTGGATGGAGGGACAGGGGCCACTCGGGGGAGGCTGCGGGGCCAGAGGGAGAGAGTGAGAGGGAGAGAGGGGCAGCCGGTCGAGGTGCTAGGTATGAGGAAGATGGAGGTGTAGGAGCTCACCAACATAGTAAATGAGGCAGGTGCAGCTTCGGAGGGGGGTTGGGGGCCAAGACAGGAGGGTCAGCGGGCAGGAGGAAGAGGTATGGGAGGCTGTGGAGATGGAAAATATAGGTCTGTGCTGAACAGGGATGGAGAGGAAGAGATGGAAGCAAGGGCTGGATTTATGACTCTGTGGCTCCAAAATGGAGTTCAGATGAGCAGCATAACATCCGATTCAACTGTTATTAGGCCATTAAAGGTGTGTTGTTGCTCGCTATAAACATCATAGAAGTGGGTCAGTAGGGGCCTACTACGCCTACTACGTTGTAAAACAGCATGAAACGTTACGTTTTGAACACAAACTAAACAGCTTCTTTAGCTCTAGGCAACGAAACCACTTGGTTATATTTAGGGGAAAAAAATCGTGTTTTGTTTTAAAATAACTACATTTCAAAAGTGAAATTTAACGCTTGTTAACACAAAGACAACTACATTTTTGTTGGTTTCACACGGTATGCGAACCTCGGTCTACTGGGTGAAAGCCGTGTCTTAATTACTACGGTTGCTAGAGGTTGTTGTCGTCTTCTTTTATTCCTTCTTTCAATGATTGACCATGTGAATAAATGACAAAACCTACTGGTGGGTGTAGCAGGCCCCTACTGACCCACATCTATGGGGCTGATAACAAGTGATAATGCCCCATTTAATGACCTGATAACAGTCTAATCGGCTGAGCAAACAGGACTGTTTCCCATCTTTATGCTAAGCAAAGTTAGCCAGCTGCTGGCAGTAGCTTCATATTTAGCGTACAGACATGAGAGTGGTATCGATCTTCTGATCTAACTCTAATCATTGTCTATGGAGTCGTTCCAAACTTTAAACGTTTTTTGAGCAAATTTGAGTTTAGCACTCTAGTTTTGGGATTTGGGAGATAGTTGTTCATGTTAACTAATATTTTTTGCACTGTCTTAGACCATATGAATAACATGTATGAATTTCGAAAATGGGTGTAGTTCCCCTTTAAAGTCCAAACAACTTGTAATCCTTATTTATCAAGAATATAAGTTGACATTTTTACAGTGTAATGAGAGAGTAAAAGTCTTTGTGTGAATTGTAGAGCACAGCTGGCTCGTTTGCTGACTAATAATGCCTCCTCTCGCTCTCTGAAGTCATCACACTTAAGTCAGCACCATCAACAAGACCCTATCATCCCGTTCACTGCGCACTCCACAAACTCATCATCCTTTCCTCCCATCTCTCACTGCTCAGTCCCAAGTGTTTTCTCCCAGTGTTTGTGTGTGTGTGTGTGTGTGTGTGTGTGTGTGTGTGTGTGTGTGTGTGTGTGTGTGTGTGACTGCGACTGCACGTCCATGAGAGAAAGTGAGCACCTTTGTGTGTCCATATGTGTCTGGGTGGCGGCGAACGCGCTGCGGGCGCCCTGCTGGGAGCACAGATGGTGCCGAGGCCTGCCACTGCAGCGCTGACGATGGCCACATTCTCACATGGGACCCCCAGCTTTCTGGATCCCACACCTCCTGTTCAGGCCTGAGCCGACACCCCTCCCCCCCACGCCCCCTCTTCCACACACACACACACACACACACACACACACACACACACACACACACAGGAGGCCAGGGTCCAGCCTATTTCACTACCCTGGAAGAAAAGACAGCACATGGACAAGTTGGCGTTCACACACACTGCCCAGAGTGTTCCCCCGCGTGTGTCCGAGTGATGCAAATGCGAGAAGAGTTCCATCGCTGTCAAATTAAGAGTTTCTGATGCTAAACGCTCAGCCGCCACAACTTCCGCCGCCTCCCTTTTTTGTGTCTCGCAAACGGCGTCTTCTCCCCACTCCGTCTTCATTTTTGCACACTTTCATTTTTCTCCTCTCTGTCTTCTCTTTCCGGCCTCTAATTCCTTGTCTCCCTCTCCCAGATGCCCCCTGTGGCTCGCCGTCCACCTGAGAGAAGCCTCATACATCTCCTGACAAAGTGACTAATCCTTCCCATTTCACAGCTCCATCCCACTGCTCCTGAATGTTCAAAATTGTGTGTGTGTTGGTGTGTGTTTGTGTGTGTGTGTGTACCCGTGTGTGATAGGTGACAGGTGGGAGTATGTCACTCGAGTTCAAGGTGTTTTTTGTTGTAACAAGCGGCTCAGACAGCTGCTGACTGATAAGAGAAATAACCGCATTACACTCGTCTCGTCACTTCGCAACTTTCTGATGACAGCTCCTTTAAAATGACGTCCACCTACACAAATCTTTAAAGCCTTTACAATTCTTTTAGCCTTCGCCTGAATACAATGTGACGCTTTCCAAAAAACTCTGGTTTTCAAATTTGCATCTTATTTCCTCAGAAACTCTGCAGTATTAGGCCTCAGCTGGATCGGTGATATAAGCCCTGCGAAGAATAATCATAACCATAAATCAGTGTACTGCTTCCTGTGTGTCTGCCAGTTCTGAATGATTACGGGAACCACAGTGAGAGGCCGTTTCAACCCCGGCTAAACTCCTGTTCCTGAGGTGGTCTTTTTAAAGGAACATTTCACCCTAAAAATTGATAAATGAAGCCTTTTGATATTTTGTGTAAAAAAGTTGGATCTGATCATTTCAATTAGGGATATACACCAGTCCGACTTTTCTTCAGTCCCGATAGCGATACCTGGGTATCAGCTGTATGCCTCACTGTGTTTAAGTGATTGGCATCATTCTTTTATGTGTAAGGCAACATCGGGCTTGACTTCAACATTGCTTTCCTAACTTCATAAAACAAAATGTAACAAATAAGATATATAAATTTAGTGTATTGTTGTTATTAAAATAATGAATTGTACACTAGCAACTTCTTCTGAACTCTGAAAACAGGAATTAAAATTTCAGTATATAATGTATATAGTATGTAAACATAAAATTTAATTTATCGACCTGATATCCGATGCTGCATCGGGGTTAGGGTTAGGGTTAGCACACATGAAATAAAGAATTTGACACCATTGGCCACTTTTTGGGCAACACAACAAGCTGTAAACACAACGCTGACATCACCTTTAAAGTCAATATTTTTGTTTTTGAGTTCTTACAATTTCTTTTGGAGGTTGAAATGTTACTTTAATGCAATAATATACGTCTTGTTAAAAGGATTTAGTGTTGAATCAGTCACATCTGCAGGCGTGACCTTGCCGTGAAATACCTGGTCCTGTTTCTGGATGTTCATACAGTATTACATCTGATTGTAATAGATCTTCTTAAACAGAAGCGTGATCTAATGCAAGATTCAGTGCACAACAAATACCAGCATCGTTATGACTAAACCAAACGTCATCCCTCTGACTGAAATGACCATTCTCTGGTGACTCCACCACCCTGCAGTTTGCCTCCCTGTCGCCACAGTCGGTACATCAGCTGGGGGATGTAATTGCAGCAGGCACAAACAAAACAGCCTTGGAGGGGTCCTTCATGTCTTTGGCCGAGGGCCTTGCGGACTGAGGAGGGGCCCGGGTGACGGAGACCACCAAGCATAGACCATCTCCACTTCTCCGTCTGTGGAGCAATTAGGGTGGTAGGCCATGTGTGTGTGTGTCCGTGGGCTCCAGCTGTCAAGAGGCCTCTGTCTCCTGGTCCTGACATGTCTCCGATACACCCCGCTGTGAGTCTCTCTGTGTCACACACACTCCACGGACCCGGCCGGAGCCCAAGGCGAGCTGTCCGTCATCTCACACACATGTGCACATTCTCTCTCTCTCTCTCAGGCACACACACATGCTGAGTTTTCACTGATCCTTCTGGCACTGTGGTAGTACTTCTCTCTCTCACTCACTGTGTGTGTGTGTGTGTGTGTGTGTGTGTGTGTGTGTGTGTGTGTGTGTGTGTGTGTGTGTGTGTGTGTGTGTGTGTGCGTGTGCGTGTGTGTGTGTGGCAATAAGCATGGCGGTGGCTGCGGGCCACGGCAAGTCATCCGTGCTTCCCCTTATCGTTTTAATCACCTCGTTAGGCGCAGCTAGTCCCCACACTTACTGGCCACTGTCCCTCCTCTGGAACCATGCCCTCATGACCCGATGCTGGTGGTGCCACTGGGCAGAGTGATGCATGATGGGAGGAGATCTAGAGTTGAGTAGGGTAGTACCCTTCTCAACTCTAGCTCTCCTCCTACACTACCCGAGTAGAGTAGAGTAGGGTAGGGAAGGGTAGAGTAGAGTAGGTAAGGGTTGAGTAGAGTAGGGTAGAGTAGGGTAGGGAAGGGTAGAGTAGAGTAGGTAAGGGTTGAGTAGAGTAGGGTAGAGTAGAGTTGGGTAGAGTAGTTTAGAGTTGGGTAGAGTAGGGTAGAGTAGGGTATAGTAGGGTAGAATAGAGTCGGGTAGAGTAGGATACAATAGAGTACAGTAGGGTAAAGGAGGGTATGGAGTAGGGTAGGGTAGAATAGAGTAGAGTAGGAGAGGAGAGTAGGGTAGAGTAGGTAAGGGTTGAGTAGAGTAGGGTAGAGTAGAGTTGGGTAGAGTAGGGTAGGGTAGAGTAGGGTAGAGTAGAGTAGAATAGGGTAGAGTAGGGTAAAGGAGGGTATGGAGTAGGGTAGAGTAGAATAGAGTAGAGTAGAGTAGAGGAGAGTAGGGTAGAGTTTGGGTTTTCAAAATCCCTTTATTTAACATTTGCAGGGAAAAGAGAAACCAGATCACTGTCTCATCATCACTATGAGCTGAACAAAAAATCATTCAGTCATTCAAAACCAGCAAAGTATTTCTCTGATCAGAGATTAATAAAATAAAAACTCTCCATCCTCCAACCCCCCCAACAGTCCATGTGCGGCTGAAGGCCTGCACATTGTCCATCATAAGGTAGTATGTGTATTCCACCCTCAGTCGGGCCTTCAGCAGTCCCTCCAGAACCGGTACCAAGTCAACGCTGCCAGCACCCTGAGCCCGATTACTGCGCGTCAGCCAGATGGCCAACTTGGCAGAACCAGACAAAAAAGTTCACCGGTGTTTGAACAGTCTTTTTTTTAGCACTGCATTTAGGACCAAAGATAAACAAATCAAAAGAAAAAACCTCCCCTGCAACCCTGAAACCACCTTTTTAAAAGGATCCCAGGAAACCGCTGTTCCAACCTCGTGTGAAACCAGACGCCAGCGTTGACTCATATGTCACGAAACTTCGGTACTTAAGTTATATCACTTCCAGAGTTATTTTAAAACAAACCACGATCTTTTCCGAAACCTAACCAAGGTGTTGCTTGACTTTCGTAAGAAAACGAAACCAAGAATGAGGAATAACTTTTCCATTGTATGAGGATACATTGATATGTCATAGACAACACTATACTACACTATAGTTAGTTACTCTGCAGATTAATATCCATCATTAAAACCCGTATAACATGCACTGCTAAAGATTATAGCAGTATATTCCACTTTATGAACAAAGCAACGTCTAGTTGGGGCTCCTTGTCATGTTTCAGATGTCTCTGACTTGTTAGCAGCTCCACCAAAGAGACATTTCTCCTCTTAGTGGAGCGGGTAACATCCATTTTTCAATCAAATTGTGCAAATAGTGATACAAGCACCAAATTTGGCATGATGATTGCAGAGGGGTCACTAAGCAAATACAAACGATTGGCCACTTGAAAATCCAAGATGGCCACCAAATTGACCTGCTGATTATGATTTATCTCATAGAAATTCATCTACTTGAGTGATCTTGGTGTCAAATTATGTGTTTTCTGGCATGCTGGATCTAATTTTGATAGTTTTAACAATTTTTAACTGCAATATGGCGGCCATTTTTCAAGACGGCTGTCAAATTTACTTGTGGAGAATGTTTTTTCTTAAGGAAATGCATGTACTTGGTCAATTTGAATGTGTGATGTAGAGTTATATGTTTTATTGTATGCTTGATCTAATTTTTCTCCAATAAGTTTTTTGAAAAATGGCCCCCATCTTGGATTTTCAAGTGGCCGATCGTTCATATTTGCTCAGCGTCCCGTCGGGAATCATCATGCCAAATTTGGTGCTTGTATCACTATTTGCATGATTTTTCCACTATCCGCTCCACTATCTAAACTTCTCCCATGGTTTCATTTTAATAATATCTCATCAAAAATCAAAGAAAATTCTAAAGGATGAATCTACATTTGAGTGATTGACAGCTGCCTCCATTGAATGAACAGCCAATAGGAACGCTCTCTCTCTCTGAAATGACCTGTGATTGGTCAAAGTCTCCCGTCACGGGCTGGATGTTTTAAAGCCTGAAAACAGAGCCATGAGGAGGTGCAGAAG
>CAKAOI010032089.1:0-18644 GCA_916701655.1 Sebastiscus albofasciatus | reverse complement strand
TACTTGAGTGATCTTGGTGTCAAATTATGTGTTTTCTGGCATGCTGGATCTAATTTTGATAGTTTTAACAATTTTTAACTGCAATATGGTGGCCATTTTTCAAGATGGCTGTCAAATTTACTCGCAGAGAATGTTTTTCTTAAGGAAATGCATGTACTTGGTCAATTTGAATGGGTGATGTAGAGTTATATGTTTTATTGTGTGCTTGATCTCATTTTTTACAGCTTTAACATCCTCCAATAAGTTTTTTGAAAAATGGTCCCCATCTTGGATTTTCAAGTGGCCGATCGTTCATATTTGCTCAGCGTCCCCTCGGGAATCATCATGCCAAATTTGGTGCTCGTATCACTATTTGCATGATTTTTCCACTATCTAAACTTCTCCCATGGTTTCATTTTAATAATATCTCATAAAAAATAATTACAAATCAAAGAAAATTCCAAAGGATGAATCTACATTTGAGTGATTGACAGTTGCCTCCATTTAATGAACAGCCAATAGGAACGCTCTCTCTCTCTGAAATGACCTGCGATTGGTCAAAGTCTCCCGTCACAGGCTAGATGTTTTAAAGCCTGAAAACAGAGCCATGAGGAGGTGCAGAAGTCTAGTTTTCTCTCAGATCACTTGAATTACAATATGCTGAAAGGTTGTTATGGAATTTTAGCCCAATGATGCAAAAATCATTCTACCCACTGACACTTTAAATTAGTCTTTATATACATCGGAAGTAAATTATAACAAATAGTGACAAATCAAATGCATGTTGGGAGTAAAATCACAATATGGCTATACAGAAACAAGGAATCAAATATGGAAAAAGTTTTATCTTAGACAACAGACAGTATGATAAATCAAAAACACGGATGCTGTCTTAATTAAAAAACAACATGACACAAACAAGTCTGAATTTTCCATCTACCTCCCTCACTGAACTGTTGAATCACCCCCTTGGGAACAATTATCCCTTATCTTATCTCACCTTATCTTATCTTAAATGACAATTAGAGAAAGTAGAAAGATAAAAGACATTTTAGAATAATGACTTCTGACTTTTAAGCTATCAGATTTGTTTAGAGTTGAAAATCTCCCTCTCTCTTCCTCTCTCTCTACTTGCATTTTGAAAAATTATTTTTTCAAAATCACCTATGCACATGCACAAACTCACAACACAGTATTTATTTATCTTTTCTCCCCATCTTTTATCATGCACACACATCTCTGCTTTCCCTTTGCCCACTATACTCCCACGGGAGGGAGAGCGCTTGAGGGCTGAGGGGCGTGAAGAGAGGAGGAGGAGGAGAAGGAGGAGGAGGAGGTGTATGTTTGTGTGTGAGAGAGAAAGAGAGAGAGAGAGAGAGAGAGAGAGAGGGGGCGGTGTTAGACAATACCATTCCTCAAATATATTCCATCCTCTCCGTCCCTGTAGTGAGCCTTTATTAGTCGGGATCGTTTGGATCTTATCTCGCATATGACAACTGGGTGGAAGAAAGACTGGAGGAAAGAAAAGAGAGAGAGAGAGAGGGGATTATCTGTGAACCAGCTTCCGATCCGCTCACTCCTGACACGGGGAGAGCTGCGCTTATCTCGCCCCCTTTATCTCCATCTTCCACCGGTGGATGGACCAGTAGCCCCGGCTGCACTTTCTCCACTATCTCTGCCTTCTATTGTCTCTCCATCGCTGGGATCACACGGGGGGCTGACTGATCCCTCCTCACATCATCATTATTATTATTATTATTATTATTTTAATCTACTCAATCATCTGTAAGACTTTGGGACTATTTTGCAGAAACATTCCCCCTCATCCCGCAGCTTGACGTTTGACCCCCATGTTGCAGGTTCGAGGCTGAAAAAAAGTCAAACTAATTTATTTATTTATTTATTTATTTATTTTTTATTCATATTGAACATCTTGATGGTTGCTACGGTGGAATATGAGTTAATTTGGAGTTGAGTCAAGTTCGTTTCCAGAAGATTTCGCCTCCCAACTCTTTGTCAAGGTGAGTCCCAAATGTAGAATTAAATTCTACATACACTTAAAAATTAAGTTTGTAAATGTTTGTGACTGCATTAGCTAGCTATTTTCTATTTTTTTAATTATATATACATATATATATTTATTTTATTTTTTTTTACTTATCCTCGTTTTATAAAAAACACAATAGCTCCAATAATTCCATGTCCAGCAGATGTCAACATTATTTTTTTGCCGTCTTATGCCTCCATGCTGTCAAGTCACCGTGGCCTCAGCCAAGCAGATGTGTTCATCACACTGTGACAGATGGCCAATTCTGATTATGTTAATTCACAAAAAAAAGGGAGTTTCTCCTTCTGAAAATGATCACAACTTCTTTTTTTTTTTTTTTAAATAAAAGATATTAATTTGAAACTAAATTAAAGCACTTTTAAAGATTTGCTGTTCCTAATTGTGGCTCTTTTTTAAGGCCTTGGGCTTCAATAAATTATTTTTCATCATTCATTATTTATGGAGTTTAATGTTATTATGCAACGAATTTCTGTATTTATGGGGGGCCCTGGCACCCAGACGAGCCCCCCGCTGTGTGCAGCTCTCATACTGGGGCCTCAGGGTGGCAGAAAACACTTCAATTTAATTGATATTTTTTCATTATTATTTTTGTGAGTTTCGATCAACAACAGGCGTATTAAAAATATACACATACGAGGCTCATTATTTATTATCTTATATCCTCCTGACACCCAGCCCATTGACATGTGTCCTCTGTAGTGGACATTTTGTCCACATGCATATCCTTTTACTCTTTTGACTTACTCTATCAACCCCTGGTGTACTGTAAAGAGGACATCATGGGCTTTCCAGTGATATGGCATGTGTTTTTTTTAATCAAGATAAGATAAGATAAGATGAACCTTTATTAATTATTTATAAATTCAGGTGTCAAAGCAGCAAACATCAGCAAACAGAGTGAAACACAGGAGAGGTAAAGGTATACAAAAATGATAAAAACAATAATAGAGATATTAAAGATACAGAGTGAATGGGTGAATGGGTCACACATCAATAAATAAATGTAGTATGTGCAATAAATAAATGCAATATGTGCAGTCTATAAAGTGGTATATAGGATGTACAGTGTAAAGTAAGTGTAAAGTGCGCCAGTGGTTAGAGTTCAAGATGGTTGCAGATAGTGCATGTTTAAAGGCAGATAAAAATAAAGTTTAAAAAGACTAAATTGTAAGATTTTCCTTTTAACCTTAAATAGGAAGGAAATCACACAAAAAAAGTAATTGGAAGACTTTTTTTTTACTCGGTTCCCATGAGGTTAAAGATATAAATGTGTTGCACAGGTTGCTTAAATATATTTTTTAATGTGTTTTTTTTAATCAATTTGAATGTATTCTTGGTTAAATATCACTCTAGAGCCATAATCTGTTAATTTTTTTAAAGTCTTTTCACACTGAAATGGTCCTGTGGTCCACTACAGTGGTGTAAAATAAAAAATAAAGTTTAAAAAGCCTAAATTGTAAGATTTTCTTTTAACCCTAAATAGGAAGGAACTCACACAAAAAAAGTAATTGTAAGACTCTTTTTTTACTATTGTAAAGAGGACATCATGGGCTTTCCAGTGACATGGCATGTGTTTTTTTTAATCAAGTTGCATGTATTCTTGGTTTAATATCACTCTATAGCCATAATCTGTTCATTTTTTTTGGTCTTTTCACACTGAAATGGTCCTGTGGTCCACTACAGTGGTGTAAAATGAAAAACAAAGTTTAAAAAGCCTAAATTGTAAGATTTTCCTTTTAACCCTAAATAGGAAGGAAAATCACTTTTTCATCTCTTTTTTTACTCAGGAGGCTAAAGATATAAATGTGTTGCATAAATACATATTTTAATATGTGTTTTTTTTTAATCAAGTTGAATGTATTCTTGGTTTAATATCACTCTACAGCCATAATCTGTTCATTTGTTTTAGTCTTTTCACACTGACAGTGGACATGCTGTAAAATAAAGTTTAAAAAGCCTAAATTGTAAGATTGTAGATTACGTTAAAGATATAAATGTGTTACACAGGTTGCATAAATCCATATTTTAACAGTTTGTCCACACTTCCAGGTTCTTTTAGGAGGAGCGACTGCCAACAATAAAGATATAAAGATGATGCTGAGCCCGGACCAGGCGGAGGCCGACCTCTCCTGGACTCAGTCCGACCCGGAGAGCATCCTCAGCGGCCTCAAGTCGGCCGGCTGCACCTCGGACGAGCCGGGAGGAGAAGAGGAGAGGCCCAAGTGCAAATCCGACCAGCCTCTGAGCCGAGAGGAGAAGAGGAGGAGGAGGAGAGCCACGGCCAAGTACCGCTCTGCGCACGCCACCAGGGAGCGGATCCGCGTGGAGGCCTTCAACGTGGCCTTCGCAGAGCTGAGGAAACTACTGCCCACCTTGCCTCCAGACAAGAAACTCTCAAAGATCGAGATCCTCAGACTGGCTATATGCTACATCTCCTATCTCAATCACGTGCTGGATGTGTAAAAAAAAAAAAAAAAAAAGGGACCCAAATTGTTTTTTGGGTTGTTTTTGGACTTGGGGAGTCAATTTGGGGTATGGCAAAGTTGTAGAGTGATGCTGATGGTGATGAGGGAGATGGGGGGCCAGTATTTTTGTAGCTTTTGCTGATTTTGTGCAGAGATCTCCTTTAAATTTGTCACTTTATGAGTGGAAAAATTTGATTCTGGATTCCCAACTCTCACAAGACATGTTACAAAAAAAACCTGGATGAACATTTAAATAAAATTATGTAATCCCAGGTTTTAATATATAAAAAAGTGTTCTGGACTTGGGGTGTCAATTTTGGGTATATGGCAAGGTTGTAGGGTGATGGTGAGGGTGATGTGGGGCCAATATTTTTGGAGCTTTTGTGCAGATATTACCTTTAAATTTGTCACTTTCTGGGTGGATAAAATTGTATTCTTGACTCCCAACTCTCCAAAAACCTGGATGAACATTTTAACTAATGGAGGGAGTATAAAAATATGTAATCCCAGGTTTTAATATTAAAAAAAATCAGCCAATTTTAACATTCAGGGCCCAAAATCTCTGAAATAATTCCCCCTGATTCCACCAAAGGTGGTCGGATTGCTGGGGCTTTGCCATACCTGCTATAGTTGACTGAGTTGACCCCCAGTGTGAGTCCAGTGTTGCACAGTGAAAGCTTTCAACTTTGAGTCCACTGAACAAAAGCAACAAGCACAGAGTCGTTTGAGCTGTTAGATGCAATAATTATAATTATTATCTGACATACAGTTGGGGGAGGATGAGGCTGCAAGAGCCCTGCAGGCTTTCACTCCCAGAGGTGGGGGAAAAAAATGTGTGAAAATATCAAGACAACTTTCCACATGAAATCTCCCCAATAAATGATATTAGCTGAATCCTACCTAATGTCATGAATATATTCAAAACGAAATCCTCCCCTTGAAGTCTCAATTCGAGGTCCAATAAAAGAAAAACACATTTTTTCCACACATCGAAACGAAAGGATGTAATAGCTGCTTTAGATCTTAGTTTAGATGTTTTTCCGTTAAGGAAGAAAAAAAAAAGTGCCACTTATGACATATAAAATTGTGACCTTAATCATTTTTTTTTTTTTTTTAAAGTGTATGGAATTATTTATTTAATTGTGTTAATATTTAAGGCTAATTTATTTATGTTGATATATCTTAGGCTGGCGTCCTTTTTTTGTATAAATGTTTGTTGCTTCTATATTTTAGGCTGTGAAACTTTGGAAAGTGATGGTGTTCTACTCTTAAAAAATGGCACTTTCTGTTGATCCATAGCATAAATTATTTGTTTGATGTATGTTTGATGTATGTCATATTTTTGTTTTGTTTTTAATGTCGCGTCTATTGCCTATCAATAGCAACGATAAGCACTTCAAGATGGGGTTCAACGGCCTCGTAAATGTTTATTTCCCTAAACTTGTGTTCAGAGGTTGCCCTTAGAATAAGAATCTGCTTAAAAAAATAATAATTCAATTTTAAAAAATGTAATCATATGAATGATTATGTCAAACAGGATTCAGAAGCAAACCTCTTTATTTTGCTGTTACCAAAAAAAATAATAATTTCGAAAAAATAGTCTGATTTATTCTCTTCAATGTTTTGATGTTCTATTTTTTCGTTTATTTATTTGTGTCTGCTTTGTATTACGAAATCCAATAAGTAATTTTATAGTGAAGAAAAAAGCAAACATATCCTCTATCCAAAGATTTTTTGTCTCTTCAGGGTTGTGTAGGCTACTTGTTGCTTTATGCAGATCTTTTGTAGTAGAGGTGTCGTGTGACAGCTGGTTTCTAATGGACAAACTTTTCATATTTTCCGGTTTTATTTTTAATTAAAACGGAAATACTTGAAAAAAAATGGCTTTTCCTGTTTCGAAATATTTTCAAAAAAAAACTTTTTTTTTGAGTTTGCAATGTAGGAAGAAAAAAATGTGGACAGCTGCTAATAATCAGCTGATTGGAATGACGCGTGCTGCGCAGGATGACGTCATGCTCACGCACATGTCAGTGAGTATTGGCCATATCTTTTGTAGTAGAGGTGTCATGTGACAGCTGGTTTTTAATGAACAAACTTTTCATATTTTCCGGTTTTATTTTAATTAAAACGGAAATACTTGGAAAAAAAATGCCTTTCCTGTTTCGAAATATTTTCAAAAGAAAGGTTTGAGCAATGTGTAGAAAAGAAATAGCAGCTGCTAATATCCAGCTGATTGGATTGATGAAGTCAGACTCATGTCTGCAGGTATTGGCCAGATCTTTTGTAGTAAAGGTGTCATGTGACAGCTGGTTTCTAATGAACAACGTTTTCATATTTTCCAGTTTTATTTTGAATTAAAGCGGAAATACTTATATTTTCAAAATAAAGTTACAAAGGTTTTTTTGAGTTTGCAATGTAGAGGAAAAAAATAGCGACAGCTGCTAATGTTCAGCTGATTGGAATGATGCCTGCAGTGCAGGGTGACTTCAGGCTTACGTCAGCTAGTATTGGCCATATCTTTTGTAGTATAGAGGTGTCATGTGACAGCTAGCCTCTAATGAGCAAACTTTTCATATTTTTCAGTTTTATTTTTAAAATGGAAATACTAATATTTTCAAAATAAAGATTTTTTTTTAATTTGCAATGCGGAGGAAAAAAAACAGTGACAGCTGCTAATATTCAGCTGATTGGAATGATGCATGGATGACGTCAGCTTCACGCTGGCACGTGCACACGCGCTGGATGCTCATGCAAATCAGCACTCTCACATTTAGCCCACTGTAAACACACACAATGCAAGGTGGAATAAGTGCAGTTTAGCATACAGATGAAAACCCAGCCCTACTGTACAAACACAATGCAAGATGAAATAAGCCATACAGATATAAAAAGCTCTGCACACACATTCTCTCTCTCTCTCTCTCTCTCTCTCTCTCTCTCTCTCTCTCTCTCTCATACACACACACACACACATACACACACACACACACACACACACACAGTGGTCAGCAGCTAAAGGCAGTGGTAGCCTACATGTGTGCTCCTGGCTGAAAGGCTCTCTCCCTCCCCAGAGAGGGGGCAGGTGTTACTCCAGACGAGCCAAGACAACCAAATTACTGGCCGTCTGGCACCTCCCGTGGGAAACCCGGGGAGAGAGGAGGGATGGGAGAGATGGAAATTTATGAGCGAGCGAGCGCCGAGATGTAATATTGCCAAATGGTATGAACAAAAAGATCCAAATATTTATATTCATTTGTGATGTACACGCCCGTTCCCGATCGATTGCGCTATAAAAAGCTTGTAGTTGAGTTACAGAGCAGGAGATGTGTGAATGCTTTTATCTGAGCCACATTAGATTACCATGAGTGAACCTGTTTTTCTTTTTTTGTTGCACAAGCATGGCCCCAGTGGGAATCGAGCCCTTCACCCTGGAAATGCCACAGTTAAGCTGTTCCAATTGAGCAACAGAATATGTCAAATATGTATGATTAGAAACTCTATCTATCTATATATCTATCCATCTATCCATCTATCTATCTATCTGGGCTGTGCATTGGCAAGAATCTGGTGATACGATATGTATCATGATACAGGGGTAACGATTCAATATATTGCGATATATTGCGATACCTTATGCAAGGCGATATATTGCCATTTTTAAATTTATTTTTAGGAAAACTGACATAGTATACACATAGAACCCATTTTCATTCACATATCTTGAGTGCAGAGGTCAAGGGACCCCTTTGAAAATGGCCATGACAGTTTTTCATCCCCAAAATTTAGCGTTACTTTGTAGTGTTATCTAGCCTCCTTCTCAACAAGCTAGTATGACATGCTTGGTACCAATGGATTCCTTAGGTTTTCTAGTTTCTAGTTTTCGCGACAACCTCTGAAAGATTGAATAGCGGCCGGGCCCAATGGTTGTCCGTCGATTATTAAGACATATAATTAAAAATCAATACAGTGTTTTGGAGAATCGATGTACTATCCCACAACATGATATCGCGATACTCGTGTTTTTCTTACACCTCTGTCTATCTGTCTATCTATTTATCTATCTATCTATCTCAGGTGGCAGCTGCTGCAATGATGTTTTTTAGCGAAGCCATGTTTGTCGTTTCAAATGTTTTTATCTGCGGAAACTGAAGGTTGCATGAAATGTTCTTTCCTTTTCAGCTCAAGGGCTCTCGTTTTTTTTTGTATTTGGCGTCTGTCAGTTTGTCACCTGCCTGCCTGACTTTTACCTTCAGACGAGTGCACTCACACGGGCCCAGGAAGTTTATATGGTGACAAGGCTGCTATTACGAGTCATTGGAAATTAACTTAAAGAAAGGCTCTGTAACTTTTGAAAGAGGAAATCTCACATTATTCCTCTTACAAATGAAAAGTTGAAAGTAAAACACACCCTTGCTAATTTCAATACACTCAGGGGCTTTGCTGCTACAGCATTATTTGGTCTGGTATGACCAGTGGCATGTGGTGTCTAATGTTAGCAAACTTTAGATATGTTGTACAACAGACATTACTGTTAGGGGTCACTCATATTGGTGAGCCTACAGAGAATTATCACCCATATCTGCAGCTCCCCTCTGCTTTTTGGAGCTTTATAGCGAGTTTTAGCTCATTGTTTAGCTGTCCGGTCAACAACTGCACTGTTTTGGTTGACTCTCACCGCTCTCATAGCGTTGTTTTCGGCCGCAACAGGCTGCTGTTTTCACCAAAATAGCTCTAAAGATTCACTGTACACTACCTGCTCAACAGCAAACAGCAGACAGACACAGTTAGCAGCTAGCTAGTAAACATAGTGGAGCATTTAGCAGCTAAAGAGACAGATATTTCCCTCAGAATTGGTGGAGACCAAAAACAGAGCTAAAAGAGAGTGGAAATTGGAATCCATAACTGCTTGCGCAACTGTTTCCGAACAAGTTCACCATATTAACTTACAGTAAATGGTGATATGTCCATGTTGTGCTTACAGCTTGTTTCTGCTGCTCCAAAGTGGCAATTTTGGAGCAGGTTTAAAGAAACTGACTGAAGAGACATATAGGGAAATACAATGTTTCATCATCCTGTTGATGCTACAGTGGGCCATTGTTCAGCAAGTTTCTGTCCCGGGTCATTCACAACAATTTCATTGCTAGGCCGTTTGTGGTTATTCGCCCCAAACAGCTTATACACCAACTGTAGAGACCTTACCCGTAAGCTAGCTAGCAACGGCTGAGACTGTGTGTGTTAAGCTCAGCCTGTGACTTAATTCAGAATTCAGCAGAAACTCTGGTTATTTCTATTATTTCACTCAAGTGGTATGTGCCAGGTGAGTAATTGGACTAAATAGGCGTCATCTTGGGGTCCGGTATCCAGTTCTTATCATACATCCTTGAGTTGGAGCCGATAAATTGGCCTACCTGTGACTACTGCAGTCATTTGTCCCGGGAATGAAAGTTTGTAGCTGTTACCACTAAAGACCAAAGCCAGATGTTAGTGGGTGTTTTGTGTGCAATGGGGAAGGGGATTTAAAGTCGCTTCCTGGTCTGTCTGAACACAGAAACAGAAGACAATCGCGCGTTTCACAATATAAAGGCGGCGGATTTGTTAACCAAATCTGGCACTGTCAGCAGTTTGCATCCCATAAGAAACACATAACATTTAAATGTTTGATAATCATTTGTTTTCCATTAGAACATTTGTTGTACATCATTCAAACCCGACTGGTCCAATATTACAGACCGTTCCGTCAACGCTTTTACCACAAAAAAAAGAAAGAATAGAAAAGAACCCCAATATGTCGCATCAACAGATTGTCCTCCTTCAGAACACAAAACAAGCTCTGCGATCCTGGCATGGCGTGGAGATAGACTTCTGCTCGAGCTTATTGAATGGAGGAGTCCATCTGTACGTCGCCGTGGAGCACTATGAGGCCATTTGTGCTCCTCATCCCCAAAAGCTTCCGTAGCATCAGTCCTCTTCAATTTATTCTTTACAAACCCCCAGAAGGGGCAGGGGAGAGGGAAGTGACAGGCGAAAAGCCCAAACTGCTGAGGGCACTGAACAGCCTGGCTAACAGTGTGGCCGGTGCATGTGTGTGTGCGTGAGAAAGTACCACGTTTCACCACAACCCCCCCCCCCCCACCCCACCCCAACCCCCCCACTCCGTTACCCTCTTTGCACTGTGGGCTTATGTAATGGTGAAGGCCGAGGAGTGACCATATGTCAGGAGGTGTGTACAGACAGCAGGGGATTATACAGCGGCCATTATCAGCGCTAGGACATCCTTCTCCTCATCATCATTCAGGTATACACACACCCATTTAATTCTGAGAGCTCTGTGTAAATTGGACTGGGAGGAAGAGTATGACAACAAACAGCCATATGTTCACAGTACGAGGAACAACATTTGGGGCTTTTGGTGCCGCCTCGTTCTTTCGCCCTCTCTTTTATTCTCCACGTCGTTGGGTATTATGGAAGTGTTCATGTTCAAGGCGAGAACTCCCCCGTCAATATTGTAGCTCACCCCTTCCTCCCCCCAACAACCACCACCACCACCACCACCCCTCTTTCCTCCCTCTTGCCTCTCTGTGTGTTTGTGGTTTTCCCCAATCGTGCACATCCCCGTGTATGTGCAGCATGAAGGGTGCTCGTGCAGCAGAAGTACAAAGCCTGGTCCATGTGTTGAAATGCAGCCCCCGGGATGGGCCGTATTATCCCTGCCTACTTCACCAGCAGGGTCCCGGGGCTCGAGCTGGCTCGTGGCCCTTTGTCTCCAAACAGATGGAAATGGGCAGAGGAGAGGAGAAGTGGAGAATCAGAGGAGGAGGAGGGGGGGAGGAATAGAATGGACGAAGGACGGAGAAGGGGAGGGGAGAAAGAGTCAGTCTGTTCTCATTAAGTGCTGTATTGAAGACGACGTCCCCCCACAATGCGTCAGCAGCCGCGGATGGTCTCCCTCTCATTCAGACTCACGCTCCGACCATCTGCACCGCCGGCCTGTCAGAAGGTGTGCGCGCATGCATTAGGCCCCGGCACACGGCCCAATCTGGCGAGTTAAAACGGCGATATTCATTGGGTTTCAATTTGGTTAAGATCTTTTAAATCCAATTGTTGGGCCTTTGTCGGGGACACCTCATTGGTTGTGAGTCACCGTGAGTCAGGAGGGGAGTTTATTCAACATCCTGCTGTCCCCTTTTCAAGTCTCGGAGGGCACATGCACACAGCCAAGATGCAGATTTATAATTACTGAATCATAAAGACATTATCTCAACTTTAATCCTCCGTTATTATGAGTGAAAAATGAATTACTTGCTCATCCCTGCCCTGTCTTGAACTCAATTCCCCAAAACATTTTTATCATTATTGCAGAACAGCATGGGCTGCGATTAATGGCTGTTTTCATAATTGATTAGTCTGGAGATTATTTTCTCCCAGTTACTGATTATTCGTTTGGTCTATAAAATGTCAGCAAATAGCAAAAGAATGCAAGTTCCCAGAGTTCATGGTGATGTCTTAAAATGTCTCGTTTTGGTCAGCAAACAGTCCAAACTCCAAAAGATAGTCAGATTACTATCCAACGACAAAGAAAACCACAGAATATTCACATTTTTGAAGTCAGAATCAGTTCCATTCTTGCTTGAAAAATTACTAGGGCTGTCAATCGATTCAAAT
Source organism: Sebastiscus albofasciatus (assembly GCA_916701655.1). Lineage (NCBI taxonomy): Eukaryota > Metazoa > Chordata > Actinopteri > Perciformes > Sebastidae > Sebastiscus > Sebastiscus albofasciatus. The sequence goes on along the minus strand of CAKAOI010032089.1, from coordinate 6,470 downwards.
ATTTAATCGCCGATTAATCGCACATTTTTTATCTGTTCAAAATGTACCTTAAAGGCAGATTTGTCAAGTATTTAATACTCTTATCAACATGGGAGAGGGAAAATATGCTGCTTTATGCAAATGTATGTATATATTTATTATTGGAAATCAATTAACAACACGAAACAATGACAAATATTGTCCAGAAACCCTCACAGGTACTGCATTTAGCATCAAAAATATGCTCAAATCATAACATGGCAAACTGCAACCCAACAGACAACAACAGCTGTCAGTGTGTCAGTGTGCTGACTTGACTATGACTTGCCCCAAACTGCATGTGATTATCATAAAGTGGGCATGTCTGTAAAGGGGAGACTCGTGGGTACCCAGAGAACCCATTTTCATTCACATATCTTGAGGTCAGAGGTCAAGGGACCACTTTGAAAATGGCCATGCTAGTTTTTCCTCGACAAAATTGTTAGTGAACCTTTCTTTACTTGATTGAAGTATCATTTTTGTATTTAAGTTTTCCCTCTCTTCTGTCACATTATTCGCAGGGCCCACTCAACTGGCTAGGCGACCCCCCTGTGGCTCCTATGAATAAAGGTAAAAAATGCACGAGCTGCCTCTATCATTTCAGGTTATATTGTACTCAAGTGGTGCATTTTACTGCACGAATTTGCAGTTAATCAAAAAAAATCCCTAAACCTATTGTGACAGCTAATCAACCTTAGGCCTTCAGGGCCCCTGAGGGTCTGGGGCTTCGGTCATTTTCCCATTTTGGTCACCCAGTTTTGGTTCTTTGCGACTATTGTTGTCTCAATACACTTTACAGCTACTATTCATATATATGAGTATATGGTATTTCTACCTTTTATAGTATTTTTTCCATGCGTCGTTGCCTAGTAGATATACGGTAGAATACCGTATTCTTAATGTATACAGTATTTAAGTTTTAAAAACAATGTTGTTATACTTCTGCTGCTGTGAAACTTTTGTTGTAGTTCGTTTTCATTTTTTTTTGGTTGAATTGATCGAAAGACAGGAGTTTTCCGTAAACAAGATGTAGCCTATATGTTTATATGAAACCTTTGAATTTACAGTATATATTTAATTTATTCTCAAATGTCAGTCCATCTCCTAGCCCACCCATAACCATTTATAGCCTACAGTATACACACACCTATCGGATTGGGCCTTTAAACCTTATTCGTCACACACTGAATGTAATTGGCCCCTGAACAGAGGATCTCATCTGGCTGACTGTAAAGTGGTCTGAAAAATCTCACATTCACCCTGCTGTAGACGGAATATCTTCCTGTGTGTGTGTGTGTGTGTGTGTGTGTGTGTGTGTGGTCTCATAAACTGCATCTCTTCCCACTTCGTCTTCATTTTTAGACACGTTCATTTTTCCTCCTCTATTTACCAAAAAAAACCCTCTAAACTCATAAACTCCGTGTCTTTGGGGAGGAATCCATCCATCTTCTGGACACCAAATTGAATTGATCTCAGGGGCCCCCACCCACCTCGCCTCTTCAATAGGGGGCCATCTGCACGCGCCTCCCCGCTTTGAATAAACGCGAAGAAGTGACAGCACGTCACACGACGCGCGTGCCTCAGAGTGTACCTCGCGATGCCATTCAGATGTGTAATCTGATTACACCGCTTTCACTGCAGCTGATTGATTCACACATCCGGGTCTTTTGTTAACTTGTAGATGCTATATTGATTATTAAAAATAGTTTGAATTCATCACTTCTTTATATTAACCTTTTAATTTACTTTTTTTTTACTCTAACTAAACTAAAATAACATATACGTATTAATATTATTATCATAAAATAATGAATTACAAACAACAGCTTGAGCAGACAAAAGACAAATTTAACTTTAACTTTAATTTTTAAAACATTTGAGGTGTAAAATACAGCAAATATATAGAGAAACATTCATCTGTCTGCCAGATGGAAAATGTGCCTTTTCAAGCTATCAGCTCATGTAATAGCAGCAAAATGCCACATGGTGGCGCACTAATCTTAAACTACGATGCTTGATGCACAGATTCACAGAGAGAATCAGCATGAGAAAGATGTTTATCCTCAAAGAATGAAGTTGAATTATGATAAAATACAAATAAAACTGGAGTTTAGTCTGTTAGTCTTTAAATAGTCTATACACATACATACTATATATATATATATATAGTATGTATGTATATGTTTATATACATACTGTATATATACTGTATATGTATATATAAATGTAACATGTAAACATAACACTGCTGAAATCTTACTTCTTTTAATATTGTTCACGTTCATATCATATACATTATGTGTATATATAAAAAACATATATATACTATATATATATTATATATATAAAACAAGTCTTACTACTTTTGATATTGTTCACGTTCATATTATATACATTATATGTGTATATATAAAAAACATATACATATATACTGTATATAAATATATATTTGACCTTTTAATAAATTTGGGTATAAACAAATATTAGAGATTAAACACACATCTCCCTTCCCCCACCCTTGACACAGCATCAGTGTTTACTTGTCTCTCCATGGGGAGGGAAAGGGGTCGTGTCCCAGTCATGACCTCCATTGTGTTCTGGAGGGGATGCGATATATCTAAGGGGTGTGTGGAGAGTCTGTGTGTGTGTGTGTGTGTGTGTGTGTGTGTGTGTGTGTGTGTGTGTGTGTGTGTGTGTGTCTGTGTGTGTGTGTGTGTCTGTTTGTGTGTGTGTGTGTGTGTGTGTGTGTTAGGGTATAAGGATGCAGTTCAAAGGAGGACAAAATATTGATTCATACACAGCCGTGTAATTGCTGGAGGCATCTGTTGCCACGTGGTTTGAACTTTCATGTGTGTTTGGAGTGTGAATGAACTGGTCTGAGACACCCTTTGTCTGGTGACACAATAGAGGACGGAGGGCAGAGACAGCAGAGTAATGCGAAATCAATCGGTGGGGATATATGTTTGAATTGATTTTGTGTAACCTTTATTTAACCAGATAGACTCAGCGAGGTTAAAGGTGCAGTAGCATAAGAATCGGAAGTTGTGTTTATACCTATGCACATGTACGAGATATTAAAATCTGTGTCTGTGATTACATTAAAAGAAAAATAATTCTTAAAGCATCTCATTTTCACATATATAAATCTAATTAATGCCAACTGATGCTGTCAGCCAATCAGGGCGCAGCATCTGGACTGCTCACATTCATTCCTTTAAATCAGTGGTTTCCATCCTTTTTGGATTGTGACCCATTTGCTGATTCACTTATTTTGCCCGGATTTACATGAGATCCAGTCTTAGTGCTAAGCTAAGCTCACTTGCTGCTGGCCGTAGTATTATATTTACTGTACAGATAGGAGAGTGGTATTGATCTTCTCATCTAGCTCTCGGCACAACGCTGAATAAGCATATTTCTAGCAATGATATCTTGTCTGTAGGTTATGACCAGGTTAAGCAAGTAGTGATTTTTTTCCCCCCGTTTTGACTCATAAATTCAGGAACATCAGGAACAATGGGTACAATTTTGTTTACATTTGAAGAACATTATTCTATATCTCCAAAATATCTCCCAAGATTTATTGAAAAGTTGAAAATATTGCAACTTTTAAATATATCTCTTCCTCAGAAGACAATAAAGTGTTCTCGTCAATACAAATGCCAGTGGCCCCGAAGCTTTTCCTGTCACACTTCACAATGAGTTGTACATGTTCCAATATTGTTGAATTTCCATTTCTTTCCACTTTGCTGCTGAGGAGTTGTAGAACCAAACAGTGGGTGGTTGATTAAAGCGGCATAGTAATAATTGATTAAATTTGGAAGAGCCAGTCCCCCATGTAGTTTGGTTGATTTAATCGTCTTAGGTTTTATACAAGGTTTTCTTTCCCCCTAAATTAATTTATTGCAGGATGACAACCGCTCCACCTGTCTTAATCTTTGCTGAGGTATTGGAAGAATCAATGAGTCCAAAAGATGATGGAAAAGATATCTGCACATTTAGATCTATGCATTATTCCACTTCTCCCCAAATTAATTTATTAAAGGTCCCATATTGTAAAAAGTGAGTCTTTTATATTATAAAGCAGATTTGAGTGCTTTATAAATACTGTTTAACTATCAAAACGCTCAATATACGGAGAAATACACACAGTTCGTATTCAGAAACTGTGCGTTTGAAACAAGCTGTCAGGATTTCTGTCCATTTGTGATGTCACAAATCTACAATATTTAGACCATTTCACAGTTTTAAACTTAAATATTCTAAATGTGTCCCAGTTTATTTCCTGTTGCAGTTTATGTGAATGACATCAGCTGACAGGATGTAAACATGGACCCAAGCTGTTGCCTAGCAACGCAATTCCGTTGCCGTTCCGTCGAAATGTGCTAAAACGGAGCGTTTCAGACAGAGGGTGAATACAGGTATATTCAGACAGACATGAGAAAAATAATGTGGTTTTTGAACATTAATGCATGTAAACATGTTCTAGTAGAAACACAAAATACAAACATGAACCTGAAAATGAGCATGATATGTCCCCTTTAAAAGGTTTATCCCATTGGTTAAAGATTTGTTTTTATAAACATATATTTTTTCCTTACTTAAATGTCTTAATCAAAGGTATAACTACTACTATTATTATTATTATTATTATTATTGTTATTACTTTTTTATTTTTAGTATTTTATTCTATTTTTGTTTTGTATTATTTATTTATTTATTTAGTTAGTTAGTTTAGATTTTTAAACTACTACAGTTATTATTATCATTATTATTAGTAATATTAGAATTATCTCTTTGTACTTTTTTTATGTAATATTATAAATTTAGTTAATTTTTTGAGATGGGGTGTTGTTTGATACTTCTTTTTTTCTTTTCTAAAAATGAACTACTGTAAGGATCACAATTTATCAAATACAGTATTAAAAAGAGTATTAAAAATGGGGGAGGATCAGTGTCAATATCAAATATTTCTTTCTTCTCCTTTATTAAAGAACTAGAAGTTACCTGACGTAAAAAAAAAATATATATATATTTGTTTACATTCTGTTTTAAGAGGCTGCATCAAAGCCTCTGTGACTTCATTGTGTCTCTCTCACTGACTGTGTCCAGGCCAGATTAACATCACTCTACTGTTTTGTTCTGTTGCTTCGAGTGAGTGAGTGGTTGTATCACTGACAACTGTTTACCTTGTTCAGCTTCATGGGCCGTGACAAAAACACTCCCTTCATGTGGGTGGACGGGAGAATAGATGGTGCTTTTGCTCTAAATATTTAAAAAAACAACCTCTGTAATATGTGTGCTTCTGAAGTGACTGCAACCAGTTGCCTTCTTTGGAGAGAGAACAGAAGATGTTGCAGCTTGTTTCCATGGCATCAACAGTTTTATTGATCGCTGTCAATAATCGCCGTTGACATGTGTGACATCCATTGAGGCAACAGCCATTCTCTGCTCCCATCTGCTTGTTTAGAGCGACATCACTGATCAGACAAATGTCTTCTAATGGTTTTGATCTTTAGGAGATAATCCATCACAAATCATCAGCATTGACAAAAGAATTACAATATCACTTATACATATATTTTACCTTTCCATAGGATTACTCAAGTGCTTTTTGCAGTCACTTTTAAATGAGCCTTTTCCCAGCCCATTTGGCACACAAAGGTCAGAGTTCAAAATACATTTTCTTAGCCAGGTTGACATAGCACCTGACAAGAAAATGAGCAGAGGAAAGCGCTGGTATATGGGTTAAAGTCATGGACTATATGCACACTTAAATCACATTGGAGACCCTCATGAATTTAGAATTTTGAACACATGAGGAGTGAAAATTGAGAGTGCAATATGATTTTTATACATTAAAGTTGCTATTGATGACGTTGACAACATTCAGCCACTGGATGTCGCATTCTCCCTCCACCGTTCCATTGCATTTACTTCACAACAAGTTGTTGCCAGGCACTTATCGTCAAAAGCACTACTTTATGATATAAAAGACATGAGAATCTCACATTTTTACAATGCTCATTTTCAGGTTCACACTTGTATTTTGTGTTTCTACTAGAACATGTTTACATGCTTTAATGTTAAAAAAAAAACTGTATTTTCCTCGTACTGTCTGCCTGAATATACCTGTATTTACCCTCTGTCTGAAATGCTCCGTTTTAGTGCATTTCAACGGAATTGCAATAGAATCACATTGCTAGGACACAGTTTGGGTCCATGTTTACTTCCTGTCAGCTGATGTCATTTAGATACACTGCAACAGGAAATAAACTGGGACACATTTAGAATATTTACGTTTAATGCCGTGTAATGGTCTAAATATTGTATATTTGTGACATCACAAATGAACAAAAAAACCTGACAGCTTGTTTCAAACGCACAGTTTCTGAATACGGGGCTGTGAGTATTTCTCCGTGGATTGAGCGTTTTGATACTTTCACAGTATTTAT